>JAKZJZ010000983.1:0-33590 GCA_022702705.1 Papilionanthe hookeriana x Papilionanthe teres | reverse complement strand
GTTGATTAAACCTAAAGTTTTAATTAGGGGATTAAAATCTTTTATTACCTTAATGCCCCTTTGAGCTTATTTATTTTATAACTTATCAAATAAAGCTTAAATGAACTTAAGATTTTTATGCCACTTCACTCACATGTCAATTAAGACATTAGAGGAGAAAATGTGATTTTTCTGAATTTAATTTATTTATATAATTATTTTTAATGGAAAATAGGGATTTTCAAAGAAAATTCATCAACATGACCAAGGTAAAATTTCTATCTTTAAGAAAATTATGGGACATTAATAATGACCAGAAGACCACTTGGACCAATTTTGGTGATTTTTTGAATTATATTTTATTTATTATAATTATTTTGAATTTTGGAGTGTTAATTAATTATAAAATAAAATAAAAGTTAAAAAATGGATTTTATATTTTTCAAAAATCTCTCTAAAATCAATAAAGTCAGAGAAATAAATTTTATATTTTTATGATTTTTCTTTGATTTATTAGAATTAATTTAGTGGGGAAGGCTAGAAAATACATTTTTTAATTTAAAAATTGTTTTAAGGCTTTAAAATTAAATATCTTAACCTAGAGAATTAGGAAAAATATTTGATTGGTTCCTAAGTGATTAGGGGACCAAATATGACATTTTTATGATTTTTATAATTTTTATAATTTTTATTATTTTTTAATTATTAAAAATATTAAAATATGCTTAAAAATGAAAATTTTTAAAAATTTCCAATTTTATTTTTGTTAGACTCCCCTAATATCAAAGAAGTCCCAAAATCAATTTGGTGGATTTTTGAAATGTATTTTTGGAGTTATGAATTTTTAAAGTTTAATTTTGATTATGTGGCTTAATTAATCCATTTAATAGGGTTAAACATTTCCAATTGACTTCAAATTTTTATGTGAGTTCCCCTTATCCTAAAGATCAGTGGATAATTGATTTCAAGTTATTTTAATGTGTGATTAACTCTAATTAATTAAAGTTCAATTTAGAGTGATTAGGCCAATTAGGATTATTTCTAATGAATTGACTCAAAACATAATTATCTTAGGGTCCCCTAGTCCTAAGGGACTTCACCAAATTTTTCTGGAATTTTCTGAGTAATATACTAATTTTTGGAATTAAAATGTTAAAAACAGTGACATAAACTTGAAAAATACATAACTTACCACAGGAATGGCCTCTGACCTTGAAAAATTCAGGGAATGTTCCCAAGATCAGAGGCTACAAAAGCCCTATGGTCTCATGCCATGGTCAAATGTATACATGCATGGAGAATTAAAATGCTCAAAATAGTATTAAATTAATTAAAAATTAAAATACTCAACAAAATAGATCAATTCCTTTCCCACATTATTCTCCTCTGTTCACTAATCAAGAGGGTATTTTTCTTTTATTTTTTGTGATTTTTCTATGCAATGATATCAATTTTTTAAGTTTCAGGTATTTAAATAAATAAGAAAAATCGGATTTTCCTACTTAAACCAGTCAGCGCCGCGTCAACCTCGGCGGCTCTGAAGCTCTACGTGTCGCGCTCCCATTCGATGCCGCCACCTGAGTCAGCTGCCACGCGGCCCGCGGTTCACGCTCGATCTCCTCGTCCGACGCCATCTGAGCCGTTCGTTCGATACACATGCAATCCGACGATGGCCGATCATTGTCTCTGACTGGTGTGCACCCATGACCGTCGACCTTCTAACCCTAATATCTCCCTCGATTCTCAACAGATTTTTGAGTTCTTATGCTCTATGGATTCTTCTTGAGAAGACAAACATATCCATACGGTAAACATGCATTAAAATTCACTGAATAAAATGAAGAATCGCTGGAAGCTCGGGAGGATGAGGAGGGAAATACCTTGGCTCTGAGAAGTGAAGCTTCTATCAGATAGGCTCGGCACGTTCGTTGGAGTCCAAGGAGGCTAGGGATGAAGCCTGGAGTTGTGGTGAAATGTCTAGGCTTGACTTCCACCAGGCCTGATCACAAAGCTTGGAGGCTGGAACAACTGGGCGGTCTGGAGAGGGGGCTTTCACTAGGGAACTCCTTCTCAACCTCTAGTGAAGGTGTGGGAAGAGTTAATTTGGATTTGGTGAAGTTTCAAAGAGTGTCCTATTTCTGGCCTGATTTTCAGCTGAGAAATTAGGCTCGGCTGAGGGGATTCAGGGCAGGAGAACAATGGAGTTCTTCTTCTCTAGGCTGGGAGAAGCTCTGGGAGTGATTTGGTGAGGTTTTGTTGAGAAAAAATTCAACACCTTTCAGCACCTCTCCCATGGCCGAGAAGAGGTGTTTAAATGGCCAGGGCCATTGGGCTGAGCTAGGGCTCAATTGGTGGCTGAATTCCACTGCTCAGGTGGAGGACAGAGGAGCTCCACGGTTTGATTCACTTGGTGGTGGCTCTCGGTTTTGACTCCCTTCGGCGGCTAAGGACAAGGGAGTTGGCCATGGGTCAGGTCAACCAAGGAGTAGGGTTTAATGGTGATAAACCAGGCAAGGGGGGATTTGGGGTGAGGCAAAAGGTGGATTTGTCCATTTAAGGGAAGAGATCCCTTAAAATGGGGAACCCTTGGTCCATGGCTCACTTAGCTTGGGCTAGGTGGATCTAGGGTGGTTCCTAGGGTTCACTTAGTGGTTATGGATAGGTTGGTTTAGCCACATTTGGTTCAATTTGGTTTGGTTTGGTCATGGGTTCAAATTGGCTCATTTAGGTTTGGGTTGGGCTAACTTGAGTTAGTTCATGATTTGGGTCCAAATGTCTTGAGCAATTTTGAAGAGGTGATTTCCACAAAGAAGTTTCATGAAGACATGGGGAGGTTTTGAGTTCAATTGGATGGTCAATTTAGTGGATTTTGGGATTTTGGGCAATTTAGGCAAGGTTGCATTAACTTGGATCCAAGTTGGGTTAAGGTGGGGTTTAGACCCAATTGAAAGTTTCAAATGGTCTAGGGGAATGTATTGAAGAGTTCCCAACATCAATTGGGAAGAAATTTTAGGGTTTGGCTAATCAATTTGGTAGGTTTAGGGCATGGATTCACTTTAGGCTAAAATGGGGGTATTTTTGGTTTTCAAATAGATTTAGGTTAAGCTTAGGCTTTAATTGGGGCAATTGAAAGTTTCATAGGTTTCATGGGAATGTTATGGAAAGTTTAGGACTGAAATTTGGGGGGAAAAAGTTGGTATTAGGTTAATTGGGGTTTTTGGATTAATTAGGCAAAATTAGGGATTTTAGATTTCAAATGGAATTGAACTCAAATGTGAATCAAATTGGGCTTAGATTTAGTTTAGATTGATATTAATGATGTTGAATTAAAGTTTAGAATTGAAATTTGGCAAGATTGAGGTCAAATGGGTTGGTTTAGTGTGACAATGGGTCCATTTAGGTTAAAAATGGGTCAATTTGGGGATTTTGATAAAAGTGGGTTATTTTGGCAACATTGAGCTATGGTGTAGTTGAACAAAATAAAATTAGGAATATTTGGGGTTTTTTGAAATTTTCTGGGAATTTTTAGAATTTTTAGAATTTTGCGCCAAAAGAGTATTTTAGGGTATCAAGAGGTTATTTGGAGGGAATTGGGGTATTTTGGTGAATTTAAAAGGTGGGGGTTGTTTCAAAATAATCTTTAGGATTTTTGGAATTTTGGGTAATTTTTGGGGAATTTTGGAAAGTTTGGGGCAATTAGGTAATTTTGGGTAGGCTTGAAGGACCCAATGTCACAACCAGGCATTTGGCAAAAGTTGAATTTTGATCATGATGAAGCTTAAAGTGAGACATGGACCAAGAAATGTCCACCCTGAACATCTCATGGGTTGTTCCCAACTCTCTTAGCCAAAGATCTAGGGTTTTGGACTTAGCCACATGAGTGCTCCAAATGAACCACGGGGAAGAATTGGGAAGGATGGTGTGTGTCAGAGTGTACTGTGTAAGCTAGACCTCACCAGGACCAGGCCACCCAGGGTAGTCCTAAGCTTGAAAAACCTTATAGGAGCTCACTATTGGTTCCCAATATGGTGTTCTTAACCTTCTAAGGTGATTTAGAGGTTTGCAACCATCCAAGTGGGATCCCAAGAGGAGTCAAGAAGTAGCTGAATTGCTAAAGGGTGGGTCCCAATTCTAGTCTTCTAGGAAAGTCAAGGAGAAAACCTTATGGCTAGATCCTAAGAAGTACTAAGGAGAGAAAAGACCTCACCAAAAATGAGGTCAACAGTCAGGTTCTCTCACAGCTCGACATGGACACAATACACAAGTCAGGAAAAGAAGAAGAAACAGTTACAGCAGTAACAGAAATTGCAGAAGACTGGCGTCAGCCGCTAATAGACTACTTACAAACAGGTAACCTACCGGATGATATGCCATTAGCTCATCAGATTAAGAAAAGAACTCTGTCTTACGCATTAAAAAATAATACATTATACAGAAGGTCTTTCGATCAGATGTGGCTGAGGTGCCTGAGCGAGTCCGAGGCTAGTGAATTTGTTAAAGAAGTGCACTCAGGACTTTGTGGCGCTCACCTGTCAGGTCCAAAAATGAAGATGAAAATTAAAATATTAGGGTACTACTGGCCCTCAATGATGACCGATTGCATGAAGGTCGCCAAGAGTTATCACCAATGCCAAGTGCATGGAGTGGTTCTACATCAACCTCCAAATGTGCTACATCCGGCAATTATGTCATGGCCATTTGCATGTTGGGGCGCAGATATTGTGGGCCCAATAGAACCGCCTTCTTCAAGGAGACATCGCTTCATTCTTGCAGCTACAGATTACTTTTCTAAATGGGCAGAAGCAGTACCGCTCAGAGAAGTGAAAGCACATAACGTGCTACAGTTCTTCAAGAATCAAGTTGTCTACCGTTTTGGGGTACCGCGCAGAATCATTTCAGATAATGGGTCAGCGTTCAAGAGTACAAAGATCAACAATTTTGTCAAGAGACACGGGATTGACTGGAGCTATTCAACGATCTACTACCCAAGAGCAAACGGCTTGGCCGAAGCTTCTAATAAAACTCTCATCCAAATATTAAAGAAAATTTTGAATGACAACAAAAGAAATTGGCACGAGAAGTTGTTAGAAGCTTTATGGGCCTGCAGAACGACTTTCAGAACTCCTACCCAGTCTACGCCTTACGCCTTAGTGTATGGGTCCTAGGTCATTTTACCCTTAGAGGTTTAGCTTCCATCACTCAGAATTACAGTTGCGAACAAGATCACTACAGAAGAAAATGCCAATTTACGACTAGAAGAATTAGAAAGCTTAGAAGGGAAATGACTTTCAGCGCAGCAAAATTTGGAATTGTATCAAGCCAAGATGATCCAGGCCCATGATAAACTGGTCCGCCCAAGGACATTCAAAGTCGGTGATTTGGTTCTAGTACTCAGAAGACATATTCTTGCACACCGCAAGACAGGAGGTAAATTTGAACCAACTTAGGTAGGGTCGTTCGTGGTTGAGACAGTCTACTCAAGGGGTTCCTACCAGCTTGTTAACTATCATGGAGAACGACCTATGCTTCCAATTAATGGATGATATTTGAAGAAATATTACGCAACCTGGTGTTTCGAAGCATGGACTTTAAAAGTGGAGTCTCATTCCTAGAAACACGGGTAGAGTAATCATTCGTAACTGGGTCCGAACCCAAAATATAAAAAAAATGGATGATAAAATAAAAATCATTAACAAAAAATTAATGTGGAAAGAGAATTGAGTTAATTTGATGAGTATTTTATTTTTAATTAATTATTTACTCATTTTAGTATTTTAATTCTCCATAGATGCAAACAATTCACCATGGCATGAGACCATAGGGCCTTTATAGCCTCTGATCTTGGGAACATTCCCTGAATTTTCCAAGGTCAGAGGCCACCTCTATGGCATGTTATTGATTTTCCAAATTTTTGTGCCTGTTTTGATATTTTAATTCCAGTAATTAGCATGTTTCTTATAAAATTCTAGGAAAATTTGGGGAAGTATCTTAGGACCAGAGGACCCTAGGAAATTATGGTTTGAGTTAATTCTTTAAGAATAATCCTAATTGGCCTAAACACTCAAAATTGAACCTTAATTAATTAAGAGTAACCACACATCAAAATAACTTGAAAACAATTCTCCATTGATCTTTAGGGATAGAGGAGTCCTACATAAAAATTTGAAACCAATTGGAGGTGATTAGCCCCACTAAATGGACTAATTAAGTTATATGACCAAAATTAAACTTTAAAAATTCACCAAAATGGTTTTGAGGCTTTTCTGATGTTAGGGGAGTCTAAGAAAATTAAAATTAAAATGTTTTAAAAATCTTCATTTTTAATCATATGTTAATATTTTAATAATTAAAAAATAATAAAAATCATAAAAATATTAAAAATCATAAAAATGTCATATTTTGCTTCCAAATATTTAATCACTTAGCAACAAACCAAATATTTTTCCTAAGTCTATAGGTTAAGATATTGAATTTTAAAGGCTTGAAACAATTTTTAATATTAAAAAATGAATTTCCTTACATTTTTCACTAAATTAATTCTAATAAATCAAAGAAAAATCAGAAAAATATAAACTTTGTTTCTCTGAACTCCTTGAGGTCAGAGAGATTTATGAAATATATAAAATTCATTTTTCAACTTTAATTTTATTTTATAATTAATTAACACTCCAAAACTCAAAATGATTATAATAAATAAAATATAATTTGCAAAATCACTAAAATTGGCCAAATGGTCCTCTGGTCAGTAGGAACTTCCCATAATTTTCCTAGGGACAGAAACCATACTTTGGTCATGTTGTTGAATTTTTATTGCAAACCCATATTTTTCATAAAAAATAAATATGTAAATTAAATTAAATTCAGAAAAATCACATTTTTCTCCTCTAATGTCTTAATTGACATGTGAGTGGAGTGACATAAAAATTTCAAGCTCATTTGAGCTCAATTTGATGAGTTATGAAATAATTAGGCTTAAAAGGGCATAATAAGTAATTAAGAATTTTAACCCCTAATTAAAACTTTAGGTTTAATCAAAGTGGAGGGTAAAATATTTGATCTTAATTTTCTCTTAGATGATTGAAATTTTGGGAAATTAAAAGGTAGGAACCCATTAATCATTTCTAATAATCCAAAAAAAATGAAACCTTAATTAATTAAATAATTTAAATTTTGGAAGATTAATTGAAATTTAAATTATTAAAATGGGGAGTATAACTTAGGGAGACTATAACCCTTTAATTTAAGATCCCTAAATAAATCACTTTAATAATATTCAACTCTTAATCAAACTCAAAAATGGTAATTGAAATTAATAATTAAATAATTAAAAGGAAAATAAACCTTAATTAAATTAAAAGCTTAAAACATTAAGTAAATTAACAATTAAATTGAAATAAATTTAAAACATTAAAAATTAATCTCAAAAATCACTTGAAAACAAATCTAAAACAAATTTGAAACATTAAGGAAAATCAACCTCAAAAATAATATATAATTAAAAAAATCAAACCAATTAAAATTAACCTAAAGTGTTACAATCAAGTCAAATTAAATCTAAATCATTAAAAGTTTAATTAAATTGAATAATCTAAACACCTCTTTCAAATCAAACAATTTAAAACACTTAAGAGAAAATCAATTTGAATTTTGAAACTAAATTAAATCATCCTAAATCATCAATTCGACTTTAATCAAAGCGGTTAAATTCTTTAACAAACTAATTTGCCCCTAAAGGCTTTCATTATTATAACTCTTAAATGAAGCATTAAGTGAAGTGTCACTTTACTTATAGGATAATTAAACATCCTAATTCAGTGAGCAAGAAGAAAAATTTAATTGAATTCTTGGATGATTAATTCACCAGTACAATAAAATTTATTTGGACTCAAAATAATCTCAGAAGTATTAAAAAGATGTTTAGGACTTTCCCTAAGCACTTTCTCAATATGATGAGGTTTTTTAGAAGAACAACTAAACTTAATTTTTCTTTGGTGAAGAAAATCATCCTTAACAAAACAAAAGAACCTAGACGTCATAGGAATTGACTAGGTATAGAATTAGGACTTTGGTAGACAACCAAAACCTTCCCTTAGCTTTACTTAGGTATTTTTCTTGCAAATTATATAAATGCCTTAACATGTGCTTTAAGTGTAGCTTGGAATGACGGGAAGACCCTCCAGGTACGTTTTTATTTTATTGCAAGTTACTTACATGTACTGCGCTTTACTTTTCTTGCATGTTAAACGAGATTGTTGCATGAAAACTGAAACCTCTAGGATAGCCACAAAACTAAAACCCAAAACTATGTTAAAAGTCACAACAAGATAAAATCCACCACCACAATATTTCAAAATATAAAACAACTCAAAATTTAAGCACAAACAGAACACAAAACTACAACTATAACTAAATTAAAACGTCTTATTAGATGATCGGGAATACCTCTGATGATATAACCTACGTGTTGCTAACAGGATTTCCCACGGTCTAAATGAAAGTGTGGAACTCATTCAGCTGAGTTTAGCAAATTCATCTGGACTAAGTGAATCCGATAAAAATAACGGTGCCGGAATGATTGAACCGTGGGATCTTAACCAGTGTTGTTATAATTAACTTTAAGATTCACATAAGTAAAACATTAAAGACATTTGGACTTTAAGATTTCTCTAAACCAAAACACTTCCCCCATCTCCTGATTGTCACTTTCTAAAACTAGACATCTGCAACAACAAGGAGCTTGGAGCATAGTGGGTAGCACGACCATCATCATCAGCAAAACTCGCGTCTACTTCAGCAAAACTATTCTTAGAGTTAAATAACCAATCCATAGGATTTCGAGGTAGTTTGCCTAGTGCAACATAAATCCTCAACCTTTTTGTTAAACACTTGCATAATCAATTTATGCAGATTAAGTCCTAACCGGTCTTAGGATTCCGAGGTAGTTGTTTGGTACGACATAAACCCTCACATCTTTGAGGCTACTTGTGTGATGATATCATACAAATATAAGTCCTAATTAACTAAAATTGGCAGGATTGCAACATTAAGTAATATTCTCGAATTGAAGCCAAACAATAGGATAGTTTGGGAAGTTGCCAAGATTCCTCTTGGATCCTCAGCTTCTTCTACTTCTCTTCCTTTGGACTCCAGAAATAAACTGTTTCAAATTTGAGCTAATCCCTATTGAAATTTCCAAAATTCAATTCTTTGAAAACCTTAAACTTTGAAATTCTTGAGAGCAAAACTACTGATCATTATCGAGAGTTTTCTTAAATGATTCCCGTCATTTAAGATGTAATTAACTATAGGGGCTTGCCCTTATAGGGAACTTTAAGAACCCAGGTAATATAAACCCTACTTAATTCCTTTATATTAAGCAGGGGAACTTATCGGCTTATAAAATTGGTTCGCAGACCAAATAGATATCACAAATCTTCTAGTTTATTTAATCGAGCCCCATCATCAAACAGTGTGTTTATTCTTCGGGATAGATACACGGTTTGTGGGGCGGTGCACGTTTATATAAACTATTTGGGATGTGAGATCGGTTTAATTTCACATCTTATAATTTTCAAACTTAAAATTATTTTCAAAATCAAAAGCTACTTTCTAAATTATATATATATATATATAAATTAAATTTAAAATCTAAAATTCACCGATAATTTCTGTAGGTGACCGACCCGACCGCCGCGCTTAACGGAGTAATGTTTGCATCCAAAAGATAGCCAAAAAGCTTTGACTAGATTTATAAATAGTGGCTAGTGTATAAAATTAATATTATATAAGTAATATGTTTACACACTAGGGGTACTATGCAAGTATACGTATCGTTTCAAGTAATATAGGGTTTTTAAACAAAGACCCCAGTATCGATCCCACAGGGAAGATTTATAGAAATAGATTTTCTATAAAGCGAAAGAGAAATATAATAGTAAAAATATTTTTATTTTGATTATAAATTACTATTAATTTACTAGATGCAATTTAAAGAAAACAATAATAAGAAAATGATTTTATAAACTCTATATAAAATAAACAACTTTCTTTCCTTCAATTAATCTAAGAGTTTTAAGAAAATTTAATATTCGTTGGAGAATTTAATTTATGGTATTGTGCCAAATAGAAGCATTCCTATTCTTTAGCTTTTTATCCAGGTGCAAAGAACATTGACTAATTTACAGAATAGGTCCGGATGTATTGTTAGTAGAATGGGTTAATCTAGGCTCACACTTCTAGATGTCCAAGGGTGGCTATGGTCGGCCCTACTAGTGACCCTTTCCTATTCTATAAATCAAATTATAAGAATTTAGTCTGTCACACTAAAAACTTATTAATTATACGCCCTTTAAATATTATCTTCCTATTTATTTGCACTTCACCATGAATAGCCCGGACATGGCCTTCGACTACCCAAGGATTCATGTGACATTTACAAGTTAAGAGTTCTTCTCCTACAAGGTTTTTAAACTCTTCAACAGGTTTTAACAATTCAAACGGCCAATTTAAAAAGTAAAGTAAAATTAGGTATTAATGTCATCACAATGTTTTGAAAATATTTTGAATTTTAATTCTTCATCGAATCTTTATATTATCTTATCTATCTCTTCATAATTGAAGTAAGAAAGTAACTAACTACTCAGAACACATTGAAAATAAATAACAAAACATGATAATTAAACTTTGAATCAAATATAAAAATATACTTATCTCAAATATTTCTTCTACAGATCTTCTGATTCCTACTGACTCCACAGTGTAATGAACTCCAGATGTAATAACTTGAAAATAAACTCACTAAACTAAACAAAAGTGGCCCTAAATTTCTCTCTCTAATTCTCTCTCTAAGGATGAGAGATCCTAAAGTAGATAAGAGAAAGGGGTACAATGGAAGGGGCATTTTTTCTGAAGAATTGGACCTCTATTTATAGGCTTCAAGAGTTGCCTTGAGGCACCTCTTTAAAACATGTCCACATTTAATGAATCTTCTAGAAGTTCGGTCTGGCGCCTAGGCGTCGGAATCTGGCCTAGGCGCCGGACACCGAGTCCAGTTCTTCGCACCTCTTCACTTTGGCTCGCACCTCTTCACGATTAAAACCAATTTGGAGCTTCCAAATGCAATGTAACACATGTCCTATTATCAAGGAACAACTGCCAGCCTTCTAGAATGTCCAATAACCGCTCACTCCGTCAAAATAACTGATCAAACGTTGTTAAAAACTTGACAGTTTTTGTATCGAGTCTGGCGCTTAGGCGCCTAGGCGCCAAGCCATATTTTTTTATACTTTTGGTATTTTGCTCCATTTTTGCTCATTTTTGCTCCTTTTTCCTTCTTAGACCTTTTTACATTACCTACATCCAAAAATACAAAAAATACATTTCATTAAAGCGTAATATCCTTAGAAATTAATAAGAATTAAGACATAAAGAAATAGGTATTTTTTTATAGATCAAAATCCCCCAAACTTAAATGTTACTTGTCCTCAAGTAACTCTTTTTACTACATAAAATATAACTTTTGGAAATAAAAGATAAATATTTAAGATTCCTTATAATTTTTTATTTTATAAAGTCTTTAGTAAATTATTAACCCAATTTCACTAACTAGGTTTAATTTTAAGAATTTAAAGAATATTTAACTACCAAATCATAAGATTTCAAACTTTTCATTCATTTTGAAAATAATAGAAGTCTATTATATTAAGCTTTCATAGATTATTTACAAGAAAAAGATCTTCTTGAAAAATCTTTTCTAAATAAATATTTATGCATAAAAATTAAGTAAAGTATGTAATTAGTTTTTTTCTTATAAGATAATTCAAGTAAACCCAATTTTTTATTAGGCATTTCCTCAAGCTTCTCCTCTCTATTTTTTTTTTTTCTTTTCTTTTCTTCTTCTTTTTTTTTATAGAGAGGATTACTATATCTGAATAGCCTTTTAATGGTTTTGAACTTCACTATCCTTAACTTATATTTTCAAAACTTATACATCTCCACTTAATTATTATAACATAAAAAAAAATTCAAAAAGAATTTCAATCATTTCTTTTTCAAGTGATAATTTTTTATTACTTAATATTTCTAAAATTCTATTATTTCTATCATGAATAGAAAAAAAAATTTTCTCATTCTTCTTTAATTTAAATAATTCTATTCTTAAAATCAATCAAAGTTAGTAAAATTTTGGTTAATTTTCACTAATTTGTTTATAATTTCAAAAATAAAAGTGATCTCAAATAAATTCTTCATTCCTTAAGTTATGTTAAAAAGTTTCTATTTTTAAGAAAGTATTAGCTCTATAAGGACAAATAAAATCTAATTTTGAATGGATTTTTCCTTCCCCCAAACTTAAGTTTTGGTATACTATGATAATTTGAAAGTATGAGAGAAAGAAAATCATAAGTATTTTTAGTAAGTATGTAAAAAAAACAATCTTAAAAAGAAAAATTAACTTTTAAACATGCTTTTATGAATAATTAAGATAAAATTGAAGCATGTATATAGAAAGGTAAGCAGGCTAATTTTATGATGATATTAAATTTGAAACAGAATTAAAACAGAGCAAAATAATTAAGTACTAAACATTAAACTAAAACAACATATAAAATATTTCTAAATTCAGTCTCAACACAACAGAATCCTAATATTAAACAGTCAACATACATCAAATACAAAACTAACAAACAATCCAAATAAAACAAACTAACAGAGTTACACATCAAAGAAATCGATAACAACTAATCACTAGCTGTAGCCTCATCATCATCTTCATCACCAAAGGAAAATTCTATGTCCTTAGGATCAACAAATGGTGTGAATCTAGGAAAAGTAGGAAAACTAACATCATTTTCACCCTTCAGAAATCTAACTATGGCTTCATCATACTCAGCATCATAATTACTCTTCCTCTAAGTATAATCAGATAAATGATTTAGTTTTCTATCAATAGTATCAATCCTGCAGTGAGTTTGAAATAACTCCTGCTGCTGTTCTAAAAACTAATCAGGCATTGATTCCCAGAAATCTGATGGTGGCTCAGCAGAAGTAGAGGGTCTAGAAGTAGAAGGTCTACCTGAAGTATGTGCAGAAGTAGAAGGAGCGGTCGATTTCTTCCCTCGAAGACGATCAAAGATACTAACACTCTCCTGCCCAATTGGCTTAGTAGACTTCAGCTTCTCCTCAGAAATATCAACACTGACTCCATCATTAACACATAACGAATAAATCAAAGATGGAAATACCAATCCAACAAAAGTGTTGAATCTCGCAGTAGACTCCACAGAATCATAAATAATGCTTTCGACATCAATAGGCTTCCTCTTCTGAATGCAGTAATTTAAGATCGCTCGATCTCTAGTCACTTCACTCAGGTGGTTGGAAGGTAACAATCTTGCAGAAATAAAGTAGTGTCATGCTTTAGATACACCATTTAATTCAGAGGATTTGAAGTTTACCCTCTTTCCGTTCCTTATCTTCTACGATCCAGTACCGTTAGTCAGATAAGCAATAATCATGTCCAAATCTCCCTCAGATGGTGATAATCCAGAATAATAGCACTCAATAATCGGTGGCAGGCCATAGAATATGTTGATTCTTTCTGGAGTAAATCCTACTCCGATTCCTCTAACAAATGCTTCGGAATCCGTGGCATCCAGAAAATTTGCATAAAATTCTCGAACAATCGGGATAACAGCAATAGCAGTAAAGTAACAAAATCGTTGCCAGTTGTGCGCAATGATAGTGTTTTCGATCATCTCCCCAGGATGATAAAAACTTCATTCCGAGATGAACTTTCTCGACAACGCAAGTTCGTGGAAGCGAAAATGCGCAGCCGCAGTTGGAAATTTTCTGCTATCAAAATTTTCTCGTCCTTTCCCGCGCTTAGATTTTGGAGCCATCTAAACATGAAAGAAAACAAGAACTAATTTAGGAATCAAAGATTTAAACTCTTTTTAAGTTTATAAAACTTAAAATAAGTTTAAAAATCTAAAGAAATAACTAACAATCGAATATCTTTTCAAATTTTCGATTCTTAGCAAAACTAAGGGAAATCTATGGTGAAAATCGAAAATAAATGGTTTAAAGTGTAGATCTGACCTTAAGACGAAGAAATTGAGTGGTTTCGTGCTCAAATCCTTGATGTTTTGACCTCAAAATGGATTTAGAGGATGTATTTTCGCGAAAATGGGGAAGAAGATGAAGCTTAGGCGTCAAAAATGGCTTTTGGGGGTTTAAATGGTAATTTCGGGTAGCAGGCCGAACTGGCGCTTAGGCGCCGAATTCTGGCGCCTAGGCGCCAGACTCGCCTTTCACAAAAAAAAAATTTTTTTAATTTATTTTTCCACCAAAATTCATAAATTCAACTTCCAATTACTCATATCGGAGTAGGGCTTCAGTTTCTAACTTCCACAACATTTTTCAAAAATTTATAAAAATTAAATATTGAATCCACCAATCAAACATAAGGTTTTTAATCAAACTCACTAATTTCCATTTAAAATCTTCAATTTTGACTCAATACATTCCAGATAAATACTACATTTGATTCAAGTTCCTAATACATCAATCATAACAAGTTCAAAGCAAATACAACACACATTGAACATGAAAACAAATATACTAACAAACACAATCGATTCTCTAAATCGATACAACGACTCAACAAACCATAATAATTATCTCTTTACCATAATATTCTAATCTTCACAAGGGAAATTGTGTATTCTACTTGGAAAGAAGACTAACGCTCTTCGGAACTCCGTAGCCTTCTTTTCATCAATCCACTTGTTCTTCGCATACATTTCAACTTGAGCAACTTGATAAGCCGCAATAGGATCAAATTGAAGTTTCATTTGCCATTCTAGATGTTCAACTTAATGAAACATCTCATGAAGGCGATCTCCAATACTTTTAAAATCTTATTCAAACTAATCTAAACAACTAGAAATTTTCTCTAAACTTACAGCGATGAAACCATTGAAGTAGGGTTGAGGATCCCTTAAGACCTTGTCCCTAGCCTCTTCTCCATGATTTCTCCTTTCTATTTCTTCAAAAATTTCTCAAATCTCTCAAGAATGAAATGTAAGGGACGTAATTTTGATTATTTGATGGTTAGGGAAGAAGATGGGTAGATTTAAAGGGGAAAATCGTGTGAAAAACTGAAAATTTTTTGTTTTTGCACTACCCAGTAACCGTGGCGCTTAGGCGCCGAATCTGGCGCCTAGGCGCCGAATCTGGCGCCTAGGCGCCGAATCTGGCGCCTAGGCGCCGGACCTATTGATACATAGTTGATTTTGGAGCTTATGCGCCGAATTCTGGCGCCTAGGCGCCGAAACTAAGTTCAACTCTGTTTCGCCTAATCGCCAATTTTTTAAAATTTCATTCTCCAAGATAGGTAAATTATACTGGTAAGAGTAATTTAGACTCAACAACTCCCATTTTAAACTATCATAATGAAGGTTAACTTGATCTCCATTTTACTCATATTTAAAATAGAGTGATCCTTTTTTTAAATCTTACATACCTCAAAATAATTTTCCGCCTAAGTCAACCAAGACTTATGAGCATCAAATTTTTCTAAAGTAATATAAAATTAATCAAGATCGAGGCATAACCTTACATTAAAATACAAAAACACAAGATAATTATGGGTTGCCTCCCACAAAGTGCTTGGTTTAATGTCGTCAGCCCGACTTAAGTAAATCTTTAATCAGGTTGACTCAATTCATAAGCCTCTTTATAAATCTTCTTAATATTTTCAAAATAAGGCTTCAATCTTAATCCATTTACTTTAAAAAATTTTCCAATTTTGGGATCTTTAATAACCACAGCTCCATAATGGTATACTTTCTCAACAAAATAAGGTCCAATCCATTTAGATCTTAATTTTCCAGGAAAAAGTCTTAAACGAGAATTAAACAGTAAAACTTTTTGTCCAGGCTCAAAAATTTTCCCTGAAATTTTCTTATCATGCAACATCTTCATTTTCTCTTTATAAATCCTCGTATTTTCATATGATTCATTTCTAATTTCTTCCATCTCATTTAATTGCAATAATTATTTTTCTCCTGCTTTATTCAAATTAAAATTAAACTCCGTTATCGCCAAATAAGCTTTATGTTCATGTTCTACAGGTAAGTGACAATGTTTACCATAAATTAACCGGTAAGGTGACATTCTGATTGGTGTCTTATAAGCTGTTCTATAAGCCCATAATGCAGAATCAAGTCTATCAACCCAATCAGTACTTTTAGGATTAACAGTCTTTTCTAAAATTCTTTTAATTTATCTGTTTGATACTTCAGCCATTCCACTAGTTTGAGGGTGATAAGCAGTTGCAATTCTATGTTTGATTCCAAATTTTTGAAGTAATGATTGAATTCTTATATTCTTGAAATGACTTCCACCATCAGTGATAAATACCTTAGGCATTCCAAATCTTGAAAATATCATTTTTTTTAAGAATTTTGAAACACTTTTGGAATCATATTTTGGTAAAGCAACAGCTTCAATCCATTTTGAAATAAAATCAACTGCTAATAAAATATAAATTTTTCCAGATGATGGAACAAATGGTCCCATAAAGTCTAATCCCCATATATCAAAAATTTCATCTTCCAATATATAGTTTAACGACATTTCATCTTTCCTAGATATATTTCCCATCCTTTGACATCGATCACATGTTTTCACATCACATCTTTAAATAAGGTAGGCCAATAAAATCCAAAATTTAAAATTTTAAATGCAGTTTTATCTATGCCAAAGTGTCCTCCAAAATCAGAATCATGACATTTTTTAATAATAGCAAAAGTTTCCTCATAAGGTACACATCTTTGAATCATAGAATCTTTACCAATTTTAAATAAATGAGGTTCTTCCCAAATATAAGATTTAGCATCATATTTAAATTTCTTAATAAATTTGTTATCCACGTCATAAGGTAAAATATTGCGAACTAAATAATTAACAATATCACTATACCACGGTGTTCTGTATCTTTGAATAACATATAAAGATTCATCAGGGAATTTCTCATTTATATTTTCTTCTGAAATAATATCATTTTTAATTCTAGACAAATGATCAGCAATTTGGTTTTCAGTTCCTTTTCTATCTACTATTTGAAAATCAAATTCTTGTAGAAGTAAAACCCATCTTATAAGTCTAGGTTTATAATCCTTCTTAGATATTAGATATTTAATAGCATAATGATTAATATGAACTATGCATTTAGTACCAAGAAGATAAGATCTAAATTTATCAACGGCATATACTATAGCTAGAAGCTCTTTCTCAGTGGTAGTGTAATTTCTTTGTGTTTCTGTGAGAGTTTTACTAGCATAATATACAACTTTGAAAACTTTCTCATATTTTTTTCCTAATACAGCTCCAATTGCAAAATCACTTGCGTCACACATTAATTCAAAAGATTTATTCCAATCAGGTGCAACAATGATAGGTGCAGTTATTAATTTTTCTTTTAGAATATTAAAAGCATTAATACATTCTTCATTAAATTCAAATTGTGCATCTTTTTCTAATAAATGACAAAGAGGTTTAGCAATTTTAGAAAAATCCTTTATATATCTTCTATAAAATCTAGCATGACCTAGAAAACTTCTCACATCAGTAACAGTAGTAGGTGGTTGTAATTCAGCAATAATTTTCACTTTTGCTTGATCTACTTCCATCCCTTTCCATAAGGACTTGTAAATGTTATCTTTTCTTGGTCCTCAGGAGCAATAAGTAATTGATGATAACCAGAATATCCATCCAGAAAATAGAAATATGAGTGTCCAACTAATTTATCGAGCATTTGATCCAAGAAAGGTAAAGGAAAATGATCCTTTCTAGTGGCTTTATTTAGTTTCCTATAGTCAATACAAATTCGCCATCCAGTAACTTGTCTTGTAGGAATAAGTTCATTTTTATCATTAACAATGACAGTTACTCCTCCTTTCTTCGGAACACAATGAATAGGACTTACCCATTGACTATCCGAAATAGGATAAATAATACCAGCATCTAACCACTTAATAATTTATTTTTTAATAACCTCTTTCATAATAGGATTTAATCTTCTTTGCGATTCTATAGTAGGTTTAAAAGTTTCTTCCATTAAAATTCTATGCATGCAAATGGAAGGGCTTATTCCTTTTATATCAGCAATAGTCCAACCAAAAGCTTTCTTATAATTCTTTAACACACCTAGTAATTTTTCTACTTGATCTTTACTCAGTTCAGAAGAAATAATAACAGGTAAAGTTAACGAATTTCCAAAAAAAGCATATTTTAAATGGGAAGGTAACATTTTTAATTCCAGTTCAGTTGCTTTTTTAATTGAGGGTAAAAGTATATCATTTTGAGTTATGTCTAAAGTTTCCCAATTATCTTTAATAAAATGAGTCTCTTCTTCTTCTACTATTTCATCTTCATCAGTTAAAAATTCAAATTTTTCTTCAGAAATAATTTTACATTTTTTTATAATATTTTTTAATTAAATAATCAATTATATCCATTCGATAACATTTCTCTTTATCAGGGTACTTCATTGATTTAAGAACATTGAATTTTATTTCTTGATCATTGACTCTCATGGTTAATTCTCCTTTTTGCACATCAATCATAGCTTGTCCGGTAGCTAGAAAAGGCCTTCCTAAAATAATAGGTATCTCTTTATCTTCTTCCATATCAAGTACTATGAAATCTACAGGGAAGATAAATTTATCCACTTTAACAAGGACATCCTCTATAACTCCTTTAGGATAAGTGATAGATCTATCAGCTAACTAAAGAGTTACAGTGGTGGGAGTAATATCTTTTAAATCCAATCTTCAATAGATAGAAAATGGCATGAGATTAATACTTGCTCCTAAATCACATAAAGCTTTTCCGCAAAATTTTTCTCCAATAGCACGGGGTATAGTGAAACTTCCAGGATCCTTAAGCTTTTCAGGTAATTTCTTTTGAATTATTGCACTGCATTCTTCACTTAATGCAACAGTTTCAAAAGCTTCAAATTTTCATTTTTTGCTTAAAATATCCATCATAAATTTTGCGTAAGTTGGCATTTGTTCCAAAGCTTCAGCAAAAGGTATGTTAATAAGTAAGTTTCTTAAAAATTTCAAAGAACTTAGAAAATTCATGATCAAGTTTCTACTCGTTTAAGTCTTTGAGGAAAAGGTGGTGGTGGTTTTTCAACTTCCACATTAACGAGTATAACGATCGATCTTGACTAGGAGAGAGAGTTTTTTAGGTTTTTCAATCTCTTCAACCTCAATCTCTTTTTCAATTTCATTCTGCAATCTTTCTTTTAATTCCTTTCCACTTCTAAGTCGTACGCATTTAACTTGTTCATGTTCTTTTCCAGTTTCCTTTGGATTGATTTCAACATTACTAGGAAGTGTTCCTACAGGTCTGTTATTAATTAAAGTAGCAATTTACCCCCATTTGATTTTCAATATTACGAATAGCAGTATTTTGATTTTGTAATTGATTATTCATTTGCATAATTAATTCTTCTATTGATAACTTTTTCTGTTGATTATTAAATCCAACAGCTTTATAATTTGAATTAACTTGATTATTCTAATTTCCAGTGGGATGAGATTGATTATTACCCCATTGTTGTTATGAATTGTTCCAGTTAAAATTAGGATGATTTTTCCACCCAGGATTATAATAATTTGTATAAGGATTATTTTTACTTGCAATAGCTTGTAAAGTTTCAATAGTTTGAGAATCTTCAATATTAGCAGAGTTATTATGCGAAATATTAATTGCAAAATTATCTAATTTCTTAGATATTGCTGCAACTTGTGAATCTAAGATAGAAAAGGCATCATTATCTTGAATACTAGACATCTTTTTAGGGTTAATCCTTTTGGAAGGCCATTGAAAATTGTTATTAGTCATTTCTTCAATTAAAGTGTAAGCTTCTTCAAATGATTTAGACATTAAAGAACCTCCAGTAGCAGCATCAATAATTGATTTTAAAGATCCAATTAATCCATTATAAAATGTTTGAATAATCAACCAATCAAGTAAAGCATGATGAGGACATTTTCTTAATAGTTCTTTAAATCTTTCCCAAGTTTCATATATTGTCTCCCTATCAAATTGACTAAACGAAGTAATATCATTTCTTAATTTAGCAGTTTTAGAAGGAGGAAAATATTTAGCAAGGAATTTTTGTGGCATTTAAGCTCATGTTTTAATAGAACTAGTCGCTAATGAGTTTAACCACATCTTTGCTTTATCTCTTAAAGAAAAAGGAAAGAGTCTAAGTATAATAGCATCATCAGAAACATTGTTATATTTAAAGGTAGCACAAAGTTCTAAAAAACTAACAAGATGTAAATTTGGATCCTCATTTGGTGATCCACCAAATTGATTGTTTTGCACCATTTGAATAATAGACGGTTTATGTTCAAAAGAATTAGCATCTACAGTGGGTATTTGAATACTACTATGAAGTTTATCAACTGTAGGGTTAGCATAATCCCTTAATGGTTTATAAACATTTTGATCATTAAGTTCAATTGGATTTTGTAAAGTAGCCATTTCTTGAAATTTTTGAATTTGTTTTCCCTTTTTAATTTTTCTAATTGTTCTTTCCAATTCGGAATCTAAAGGTATTAATCCTTCGTAACCAAATCTTCGCATAAAACAAGCAATAAAGTTTAACTATTTTATTTCTTTCTTCCTTTCGATTTCTTCCCAGCAACGGTGCCAAAAACTTGACCTGACCGCCGCGCTTAATGCAGTAATGTTTGCTTCCAAAAGATAGCCAAAAAGCTTTGACTCGATTTATAAATAGCGGCTAGTGTATAAAATTAATATTATATAAGTAATATTTTTACACACTAGGGGTACTACGCAAGTATACGTATCGTTTCAAGCAATATAGGGTTTTAAACAAAGACCCCAGTATCGATCCTACAGGGAAGATTTATAGAAATAGATTTTCTATAAAGCGAAATCGAAATATAATAGTAAAAATATTTTTATTTTGATTATAAATTACTATTAATTTACTAGATGCGATTTAAATAAAACAATAATAAGAAAATGATTTTATAAACTCTATATAAAATAAACAACTTTCTTTCCTTCAATTAATCTAAGATTTTTAAGATAATTTAATATTCGTTGGAGAATTTAATTTATGGTATTGTGCCAAATAGAAGCATTCCTATTCTTTACCCTTTGATCCAGGTGCAAAGAACATTTACTAATTTACAGAATAGGTCCTGATGTATTGTTAGTAGAATGGGTTAATCTAGGCTCACACTTCTAGATGTCCAAGGTTGGCTATGGTCGGCCCTACTAGTGACCCTTTCCTAGTCTATAAATCAAATTATAAGAATTTAGTCTGTCACTCTAAAAACTTATCAATTATACGCCCTTTAAATATTATCTTTCTATTTATTTACACTTCACCATGAATAGCCCGCACATGGCCTTCGACTACCCAAGGATTCATGTGACATGTACAAGTTAAGAGTTCTTCTCCTAATAGGTTTTAAACTCTTCAACAGGTTTTAACAATTCAAACGGCCAATTTAAAAAGTAAAGTAAGATCAGGTATTAATGTCATCACAATGTTTTGAAAATATTTTGATTTTTAATTCTCCATCGAATCTTATATTATCTTATCTATCTCTTCATAATTAAAGTAAGAAAGTAACTAACTACTCAGAACACATTGAAAATAAATAACAAAACATGATAATTAAACCTTGAATCAAATGTAAAAATATACTTATCTCAAATATTTCTTCTACAGATCTTCCGATTCCTACCGACTCCACAGTGTAATGAACTCCAGATGCAATAACTTGAAAATAAACTCACTAAACTAAACAAAAGTGGTCCTAAATTTCTCTCTCTAATTCTCTCTCTAAGGATGAGAGATCCTAAAGTAGATAAGAGAAAGGGGTACAAGGGGAGGGGCACGTTTTCTGAAGAATTGGACCTCTATTTATAGACTTCAAGAGTTTCCTTGAGGCACCTCTTCAAAACATGTCCACATTCAATGAATCTTCTAGAAGGTTGGTCTGGCGCCTAGGCGCCGGAATTTGGCGCCTAGGCGTCGGACACCGCGTCTAGTTCTTCCCACCTCTTCACTTTGGCTCGCATCTCTTCGTGATTAAAACTGTTTTGGAGCGTCCAAATGCAATGTATCACATGTCCTATTATCAAGGAACAACTGCTAGCCTTCTAGAATGTCCAATAACCGCTCACTCCGTCAAAATAACTGATCAAACATTGTCAAAAACTTGACAGTTTTTGTATCGAGTCTGGCACTTAGGCGTCAGTTTCTGGCGCCTAGGTGCCAGGCCATATTTTTTTATACTTTTGGTATTTTGCTCCATTTTTGCTCCTTTTTCCTTCTTAGACCTTTTTACATTACCTACATCCAAAAATACAAAAAAACCTTTCGTTAAAGCATAATATCCTTAGAAATTAATAAGAATTAAGACATAAAGAAATAGGTATTTTTTTATAGATCAGCCACCCCTTTTCAAAAATTCAACTTAACCTAAAAATATGCCGATAGTTTTCATGTAACTTCCTTCTCAAATTCAGATAATTTATCATACTCTAATCTTGACAAATGATCAGTTATTTGGTTATCAGATCCTTTCCTATCAACTATCATAAAATAAAATTCTTGTTGAAGCAGTATCCATCTAATCAGTCTAGGTTTTGCATCCTTCTTTTGCGTTAAATATTTGATAGCCAAATGGTCTGTATGCACAATACTTTTAGCTCCAATTAAATAAGGTCTAAACTTTTCAAAAGCAAATACAATAGCAAAAAACTCTCTTTCAGTAGTACTGTATTTAATTTGAGCTTCATTAAGAGTTTTGCTAGCATAGTAAATAACTTTGAAAACTTGATCATGCCTTTACCCCAAAGCTACTCCAATCACAGAATCACTAGCATCACACATGAGTTCAAATGGTTTCTCCCAATCTAGTGAAACAATTATAGGAGCAGTGATTAATTTCTCTTCCAATAATTCGAAAGCACTCAAACATTCATCATTAAAATCAAACTTTCTATCATTTTCTAGAAGTCGGCACAAAGGTTTAGTAATTTTAGAAAAATCTTTAATATATCGCCTGTAAAATCCAGTGTGTCCTAAGAAACTCCTCACCTCTCTCACAGTAGTGGGTGGTGGCAATCTCTCAATCATTCTAATTTTAGCAGGATCGACCTCCATACCATATTCAGAAATTTTATGCCCAACCATAAATTGACATTTCTCCCAATTTAGAACTAAATTTGTTTTCTCACAAAGCTCCAAAACTTTTGCTAAGTTTTCCAAGAAAATTTCAAATGAAATCCCGAATACAGAGAAATCAACCATGAAAACATCTATTTCATTATATATCATACTATATAAGATAGACATCATATGTCTCTGAAATGTTGCAGGTGCATTACACAGTCCAAAAGGCATTCTTCGAAGAGCAAAGGTTGCATAAGGGCTAATAAATGTTGTCTTTTCTTAATCCTCAGGAGCAATAGGTATTTGATGGTAACCAGTATATCCATCCAGAAAGCAGTAGTACTTGTGTCCAGCAAGTCTATCCAGTATTTGATTGAGAAAAGGAAGAGGAAAGTGATCTTTTCGGGTGGTGACATTTAATTTCCTATAGTCAATACAAATTTTTTATCGCTGAAAATTTTATTAAGAAATTCATACCTATTTTTGATGAAATTGTACTTTAAAGAAAGGTATTTTCTTTATTTTATTGCAGGAATGGAGAATTTAGGTGATAAAAACAAAAATCATAAAAAGGAGCGAATTTGGAGCAAAAAGGAAGAAAATAATGAAATTTGTGCTGAGTCGCCGACGGCGAGATCGAGCCCGCCGACGGCGAGGCTACGAGGAGACATTTCTGAAGGAATTATAACTGTCTCGCTGACAGTGAGCCCGAGCCCGCTGACAGCGAGCTAGCGCGGTTTGAAGATCTTCTAGAAGCCTCACCGACAGCGAGGTAGTTCGTCGCCGACAGCGAGGTAGTTCGTCGCCGACACTTTTTGAAGGGATGCTTACACACCTCTTGGTCCTTTGCTCACCTCTATATATATAGGCCGAAATTCAGCAGTTTTAGTGTGTGTCTTTTTAGGGTGTGTTCTAAGTTTAAGAGTTTTAAAGTGAGTATTTAGTGAGTTGGTGAGTTTTTAGTGAGTCTTGCTGTACTGGAAGGAAGAGTCAAAGGAACTGCGAGGAGTCTGCTTGGGGATAAATCGAGATAAGTATTTGTATTTATTATTTTTAACTTTAAATGAAATCCATGCTTAGTTTAGTTCCCATGCATTCTGAGTAGTTTATTAGTCTTTCTCCCTGTTATGAAATTAAGTGACTTGATGAACTAAAATAGAAGTACTTTTATATATTAATAAATTGTGATAATTTTTACTTAAAACTTAATTTACTTTCAAACTGGCCATTTGAATTGTTAAAATGTGTTGATTATCAACTATAGTAAAAATTACATCCGATATTCGGGAATTCAAAAGCCTTGGAAAGAGGGTGCAAATAAATATGGAAATAATATCCATCGGGCGTAGAATTGAGAATTTTAGTGTGACGGACTAAAATATTCAATTCGGTCCTATTGTTCGAGAGCTGAAGTGTAGATGTTAGCCCTCGGGCGAGGGGAACATGGGAGCTCGAAGTGGCAGTCAGTATCCTCCCGACCTAGCCGCAGATTCAATAATCAAACATAGGATTAGTCAATATTCTTTACACTGGACCAAAGGGTAAAGAATAGGAATGCTCCTATTTGTCACAATACCTTAAAATTATCTATTTAAATTCATCAATCACTTAAATTTCTAAACAAGGGGAAAGATACTTTTTCCGAACAGTTAAGACTTATTTAGCAATTAGTTTAATTTCCCGCACTTTCAATACGTATTAATTTTCTACTTAGTTAAGTTACGTAATTGAAATACTTAGTTTACTTTATTGCGCATTAAATTTAGAATTTCAAATTTTCGTATACTATTTTAGAATTATTATTATTATTTTAAAATTAGATGTTATTTTATTTTCTCTTTCCCTGTGGGATCGATAACCAAGACTCCACTTGAGCCCTGTATTACTTGATACGATACGTATACTTGCGTAGCATCCACAACATAAACAATTACAATTCTATACATATAATATAGCGGGGTCAAGTTTTTGGCTTCGTTGCAATTAAATTAAAATATCATAATATAAAATTGTGGGTCAATTTGCCATTCATTAATTTGTCTTGTGGGTATAATTTCATTACATTCTTTCACTTCAACAATCACTCCTCCCTTTTTCGGTACACAATGTATTGAACTCACCCAAGCACTATCCAAAATAGGATAAATAATTCCAGCATCCAGCCATTTTAAAATCTCCTTCTTAACTACTTCTTTCATTATTGGATTCAATCTCCTTTGCGGATCAACTCTCGGTTTATGTTCTTCATCTAATAAAATTCTATGCATACAAATCGAAGGACTGATTCCTTTAATATATGCTAAAGTCCATCCAAAAGCTTTCTTGTATCTTTTTAAAATTTCCAACAACTTCTGTTCTTGATAATTTTTTAACTCCGAAGATACAATAACTGGCATGGTAGATGATTCTCCGAAAAACATATACTTCAAATGATTATGGAGAATTTTCATCTCAAGTTCAGGAGGTTTTATTATAGATGGAATTAAGCTTTTATTTATACCTTCCATAGTGTCTAATACTTCAAATCTCTCCTGAACATACTCCAAATCTTCATTCTTCTTACTATCTAAATTTTCTTCATTTTCAATTTCTTCTTCAAACATATTTCCATACTCTACTTCTTTTTCAAATATACTTTCAAAATGATCGTTTCTCAAATATTCACAGACCTCCATCCTAAAACATTCATTATCTTTTTCCATTGAGGGATACTTCATAGATTTCAAAATATTAAAGGTCACCTCTTGATCATTAACTCTCATAGTTAATTCTCCTTTTGAACATCAATCACTGCTCTTCCAGTAATAAGGAATTGTCTCTCCAAAATGATTGGAATTTCTTTATCTTCCTCCATATCAAGTACAATAAAATCCACAGGAAAGATAAATTTATCCATTTTCACTAACACATCTTCCACTACTCCTTTAGGGTAAGTAATGGAACAACGGTCAACTGAAGAGTCATAGATGTAGGAGAAATTTTTCCTATTCCCAACCTTTTGAAATTTGATAAAGGCATAAGATTAATACTAGCTCCCATATCACATAAGGCTTTTCAAAAAAAAAATTCACCTATAGTACATGGAAAAGTGAAACTACCAGGATCTTTACGTTTTTCAGAAAGCTTCTTCTAAATAATTTCACTACACTCTCTGCTAAGTGCAACAGTTTCATGATCTGTAAACCTTTTTTTCTTTTTCAGAATATCCTTTATAAACTTGGTATAGTCAGGCATATGTTCTAATAATTCAACAAAATGAATATTTATCGTTAATTTCTTAAGGATTTCCAATAATTTTCCAAATCTGTTATCCCAGTTTTTTTTCTTCAATCTTTGAGGAAATGAAGGCAGTGTTTTTTCAACAGTTATCTTCATTGACTCAAGAGGATAACCCAAGTTTGGATAAATCTTGTTAGAACCTTTTTCAATTTCCACCTTCTCCTTTTCTATTTCAACTTCTTTTTGCACTCTTGTCTCCAATTCTTTTCCACTCCTTAATTGAATAGCCTTAAGTTGTTCCTTGTTTTGATCTTTTGGATTGATCTCAACATTACTTGGAAGCGTTCCAGAAGGTCTATTATTAAGTGCAATGAAAATATGCCCCAATTGGTTTTCAATATTTTTTATCGCAACACCTTGAGCTTTTAATTGATTTCCTATATTCAGAATCATTTCTTCAGGAGACAACTTCTTATCCTTAAATTGCAGGTTACTATTAAATCCAGGAGGATAAGATGATCTAAAATTCGTATTTCCTTGAGTGTTCGAATTTCCAACTGGATTTATAGACTGTTCCCCCAATGTGGGTTAACATTGGCATTACTATTATTCCAATTGAAATTTAGGTGATTCTTCTAACCAGGATTATAATAATTCAAATAAGGATTGTTAGGTCTATTAATAGCATTCAAAGTCTCATAAGGTGTTTGAGATTCTATTATTTGTCCAAATGAATTTTCCTCTAACACTTGAGGTGGTTGAGAGTAATTCATTCCATACTGATCTATTTCCTTAAAAAGGGCTGTAATTTGAGAAACTATCATAGTTATCATATCATAACCATGAACACTAGCTACTCTTTTAGGATTTACCCGTTCAGAGGGCCATTGAAAATTATTAGTAGCCATTTCTTTAATTAATGTGTATGCTTCATCAAAAGGTTTTGACATTAAAGATCCACCAAAGAACAATATCTATAATTGATCTCAATGATCCCACTAATCCATTTTAAAATGTTTGAATTATTAAACAATCTGGTAAAGCATGATGTGGGCACTTCCTAAGAAGATCTTTAAATCTCTCTCTAGCTTCATATATTGATTCTCCTTCAATCTGACCAAAAGATGTAATATCATTTCTTAACTTAACGGTCTTTGATGGAGGGAAATATTTTGATAGAAACTTTTGAGATAATTCTCCCCAAGTTCTAATAGATCCAGATGCTAACAAATTTAACCACACCTTAGCTTTATCCCTTAATGAAAAAGGAAAAAGTCTAATTCTGACAGCATCCTCGACACTGCATCATATTTAAAAGTAGCACATAGTTCTAGAAAACTAGCGAGATGTAAATTTGGATCCTCATTAGGTGTTCCTCCAAATTGATTATTTTGTACCATTTGGATAATAGCAGGTTTATTTTCAAATGAATTAGCAGCAACATCAGGATTTTGAATAGTTATGTGAATTTCATCTGTTGTTGGGTTAGCATAATCTCCTAAAGGTCTTGGCAAATTTCCAATATCATTTCTCTGATTATCTTGATTATTCGTCATTTCACAAGAATTTTCAGTTTGTTTTTGTTATTTTCTAATTTTTCTAACAGTACGCTCTAAAGATTATTTTTATTATTCTTAATTAATGATTAATTAGAAGAATATATTTGAATGTGAGCAAAAAAATAGTTCACTTGAATAAAAATCTTATTTTTTTCAATATAGAGTTCTAAGCTATTCATCGTGATCCATCTTTGATTTATTTATACTCAAATCTTGATCCAATATCTATTTTGTACAAACATAAGATCAATGCAATTGAAACACAATCTTCTAAAATTCAATCAATCAAACACTTCTGTTTTCATCAAAATTAATGGAATAGATTATAAGTCTCATAAAGTCAAGAATTATAACAGTTAAACCGAGCCAACTAATTTAGTCTCTTCACCTTCTTAGGTGAAAAAGCCTTAGATAATTTTTTAAGTAAGGCTTAATGATTTTTAATCCCATAAAAAGTATGTGGCAAAGAAAATCTATTGGATGTTAATGAAATAAGGTTTTAAGCTTCCATAAAAAGTTGACGAAAACATGACTAGTACTTTATAACCACTACCCCTACATTATATTTTTATAACATAATTTTTGATAATTCTATTATATTTAAAAATTCACATGAACGATAATATAAAATTGTTAAAGTTGATATTCTCAATCAATTTCTTAAGAAGCCATTATAATAGTCTTCATAATTTTAATGTATCACAACTTTATCAAATGATCAAGCCCATGCAACTAGTGGCCTATTTATTGTATTATCACAATTAGTACTTGTTGACCTCACTTTTGGTTGAGGTCTAAGGTCTAGCCATAGGACTCTCCTGGTAATGTTCTTAGAAGACTAGTCATGGCACCCCTCCCCATAGAAATTCAAACTTTTTTTACTTCACTGGAAGTTTTCATATGCTTAAGGCCTAACCTCTAGTTTTTGGGAGGAAGAGACCAAGAAAAAGGAAGCCCAGGGAAAGTCTCTTATAGGTGGTCAGGCCATAGGATCTACCCTGAGAGGTCCGGAGCTTAAACCACACACCACACTCACACTCACAACCCTAAATAAAACACATCTCACTTTGATCCCAAAAATACAATTAGTCCCAAAAATACAATGAATTTAAAGCCCACTAAATAGCAATTAATTCAGATTTCAATGCATCAACAGCTACAATAGGGGCATGAAAGAACAGCAGGCATTCTCCCATATGGTTTCTGAAAATGCCCCCCATACCAGCAGCACCCTCACTAAAACAACCATCAGTGTTAACTTTAATTGAATTGTAGTTGGGGGATGCCAGTAAACCTTAAGAATTATGGGGGGCACGATGTTGTGGGAGGTGGTGAGGAGGCTGATGTTTGGGAACTTTTTATATCTGATGAGTTTCTGAAGGTAGGAGAGACAATTCCTGGCCACATCTTTAACATTGGTAGGGATGCCCTCAAAAATAGCCTTATTTCTGGCCATCCAAATAAACTAGGCAGTGATCAGAGGCAAAGCACTAGTACTCAGGTGGTGCCAATCAGGCTAATAAGTAAAAATGTTATGCCAATGTAGGTGAAGAGTATTGATTTTAAGATTTTGAATCAGATGAGTCCAAACTTTTTGAGAGTAAATGCAAGCAAAGAACAGATGAGGGATAAAGTCTTCCTCCTTATGACATAAACTGCAACTAGAAGGGCCTCTCAAACCTTTCAGCTTAAGGATATCATCAGTGGGGAGGATTCTTCAGCAAAAAAGGGCCATAGAGGGGGAAAGATACCTGATCCAGAAAATATCTCCCTAAGGAACAGACTCTCACTGAAATAGTTGAGCATAAATAGCCTTAGAGATGCTTTGTACTTGAAGGCATTCCATATAATAGAATTAGGTTTAGATCTGTCAAACTGGATAGTGGAAATTTTCTGGACAGAAGGTGCTTGCAGAATGGTATGGAGAAAAGGTAATGACCAACTGTCCCCAGTCCAGCAGTCAGCAACTTGAAGGTTCAGATTAATGTTGGTATTACAAGGCTGCAACCAATCATGAGGACACCAATGATCAAGCCAGACGTTGAGGGCCCCTTTACCTAAATTCCAAAGGTAAAGCTTCTCAGCCATCTGCCTAGTCTTAAGCAAAGCTTTCCACATTTTAGAGTCCCCCAATTTTGGAATCACTTGAGAGGGGTGGGAGTATTTGCAATATTTCCCAAGAAGGAAATGAGCCCAAAGAGAATCTTGAGTTCTGAATTTCATCCATAATTTACAAAGGTTCACCTAAATAATCTGATGAAGACCTTTAAGTCCCAAACCACCTGCCCATACAGGTTTTGCCCCTTTTTGCTAAGATGCCAAATGGATTTGTTTCCTTTGTCCAGCCCAAAGGAAATGATTAAAGGCCCTTTCAAATTGCATTTGGGTGCTTCTCTTCATTGTGTCATTTGCATCACATAGGAGGGAAGGGTGGTGAGGATACTTCTAAGCAAAGTAAGTCTCCCTCCAGAAGATATGTAGATGATGTGTGACTCAGCCTAATCGGACTTTATACTTTCAAATGCAAGATTTTGATTCCACTGCTAGAAAATTTAATCACTGACAGTGGTGCCAAAAATTTGGTGTGATTTTAATTATTAAAGATTTTATGAATTTATATTTAGATTTTTATAATTTGTAAAATTCACAATTTCAAATGCAATTATATGTATCGTATCAAGTAATACAGGGCTCTAGTGGAGTCCTGGTTATCGATCCCACGGGGAAGATTTTTAGAATATTAAGTAATATTTTTAGATTTTTCAACTTAAAAGTAATTTTTATTTTTATTTCTTTTTAAACTTTAGATTTTAAATTTAATGAAATTTATACTAAATGAAAGTAAGCAACACTAAAATAAATATTAATGCAAGTATAAATAAAACAACTTTCTCCTTTTCAACTAATCCAAGATTTTTAGAATAATTATCATTTGTAGAGAATTTAGATTATGGTATTGTGTCAAATAGAAGCATTCCTATTCTTTACCCTTTGGTCCAGGCATAAAGAACATTGACTAATCTATAGATTGGTTCAGGATGTTTTATTAGTAGAATGGGTTAATCTAAGCTCACACTACCAGATGCCCAAGGGTGGCTATGGTCAGCCCTACTAGTGACCCGTTTCCTTTCTATAAATCAAATTATTAGAATTTAGTCTGTCACTCTAAAAACTAATTAATTCTATGCCCAACAAATCATATCTTCCTATTCATTTGCATTTCACCTTGAATAATCCACATAAAGCCTTCGACCACCCAAGGATTCATGTGCTATCTACTAGTTAAGAACTCATCTCCGGATAGGTCTCAAAATTCTTCAACTGGTTTTAACAATTTAAATGGCCAGTTTAAAAAGTAAACTAAGATAAGGTATTAATATCATCTCAATCTTTATAATTATTTTAAGTTAAATTCTCCAACAAAGTTTAATTATCTTATTATCTTTTCATAGTTGAAAGGAAAAATAAAACTAACTACTCAGAACACATTGAATTCACACAACAAAATATATTTATAAAACTTTGAACCAAGTTACAAATACTTATCTGGAATGTTCCTTCAAGTGATCTGCTGACTCCTACTAACTTCAATGCAATGATGAAAGACTTCAACAGCAACAACACTAATATTCTCACACTTAACACTCAAAATAAACTAAAAATAAACTCACTAAATAATAAAGAAGGTGGCCCCCTAAAATGATTAGATGGCTATATAGTGCTTAGGGACTAAAGGAAGCTAGAAGGGGTGAAAGGGGCGATCTTCTCTGTAGAATGGGCTCCTATTTATAGAGCTCTGAATTTGACCAGGGGTTGCTTAAGGCACCTCTTCAAAATTCATCCAAATACAATGTCTTCTAGAAGGTAACTGTCGCGCCAAAGCACCGGGAACTGGCGCCTAGGCGCCGGACTCCGTGACCAGGTCTTTCGCACCTCTTCACTTTAGGTCGCACCTCTTCGCAATTAAAATCGTTTCCCTAAGTGCAGATGCATTGTATCACATGTCCTATATATTAGGAGTAACTTTCAGTCTTCTAGAAACTCTAATAACCGCTTAACACCGTCAAAATAACTGCCCAAAGTTGTCAAAAATCTTGTTTTGCTTCTGTATCGAACTGGCGCTTAGGCGCCGGATTCTGGTGCCTAGGCGCCAGGCCTACAATTTCGAAAACTTTGTTCTTTTAGTTCCATTTTTGCTCCTTTTTGCTCCTTTTTCCTTCTTGAACTCTTTTTTTATCACCTACATCCAAAAACATAAAAATACCTTTCATTAAATTATAATATCATTAAGAATTGAATCATAAAAAAAGCATAAAAATGGATATTTTTAAAGTTGATCAAATTCTCCCAAACTTAAACGTTACTTGTCCTCAAGTAACCCTTTTAATTACATAAAATATATAACATTTGGAAATGAAGTTTAAATATTTAAGATTCCTTGTAATTTTTTTATTTTATAAATACTCTAGCAAATCATTAACCAAATTTTACTAATTAAGTTTCATTTAAGAATTTAAAGAATATTTAACTACCAAATCATAAGACTTCCAATTTTTCATTTATTTTAAGAAAAGTTGTAATTTATCATATTAAGGTCACATAGAATATTTACAAGAAAAAGATTTTCACGAAACATTTTTCTAGTAAAAATAATTTTACATAAAAATTAAGTTAAAAATGTAATTGGTTTTCTTCCTATAAGATAATTCAAGTGAAGCTAATTTTTGATTAGGCATTTCCTCAAGTTTTTCCTCACATTTTTCTTTTTTTTTCTTTTTTTTTATTTATGAGGATTACTATTTTTAGATAGCCTATTAATGATTTTGAACTTCATTATCCTTAACTTATATTTAAAAACTTATATATTTTTTTTACTTAATAATTATAACATTATTAATATGTTTTTTTCAAAAATTATTTTAATCTTTTCTTTTTCAGGTAATAATCTTAATTCCTTAGTATTTCTAAAACACAATTCTCTTTACTATAAAAAATTCTTAATCTTATTATTCTTTAAGTTAAATAATTATATTCTCAAAATCAACCAAAATTATTGAAATTTTAATTAAGTTTACTAAATTATTTATAAATTCCAAAAATTTAAGTAATCTTAAATAGATTTTTCATTCCTTATGTTATATTAAATTTTTTTAAAGAAAATATTAGTTCATTAAGGACAAATAATATTTAAATTTGAAAAAAAAAATGCTTTTCCTTTCCCCAAACATCAGTTTTAGTATTTAAATGAATCATAAAATTTTCTAAAGCATGAGAGAAATAAATAAACAGGAATTTATCTATGTACAGTGATAATGCAGTAAGGAAAAACTCATTTCTACTCCTACACATGCTTTAATAAGAATATAACAGAAACAATTAAGCATATATAGAAAAGTTTGTAGAGCAGGAGTTATTTTTTTAATTTTTTTTTAATTAAAACATGTGAAATTACTAACTATTTATGAATACTAAATAATAGGCTAAAACAGAAATAAAAATTTATCATAGAAAAAAAAAATTCATCCATATTTCAGTCTTAAACACATAACACAGCAGGTACTTCAAAACAATCTCAACATCAAAAGTTCTCA
>JAKZJZ010000982.1:0-33601 GCA_022702705.1 Papilionanthe hookeriana x Papilionanthe teres | reverse complement strand
GTGTGGATGATGAAGAATGGTAATTATTTGTGTTGTGCCAATGTTGACCTCATTTTTGATGAGGTCTTCTCTTCTTCTCTTTAGTACTTAGGATCTAGCCTTAGGCTTTTCCTTTGACTATCCTAGAGGATTAGAATTGGGACCCACCACTTAGAAATTCAAACCACTTCTTAACTCCCTGCAAACTCCACAAACTTGATTGTAGACCCCTAATCACCTAGAGGGTTGAGATCAAATGTGGAAGTTTAAAAGATGAGTTCCTATGGGACTCTTTGGCCTTGGGACCGCCTCAGGTGGCTCAGTCCAGTGAAGGGGCTGACTTACACACACACTACACCTATACACTACACTTTAACACACCTCCTAAAAACACACCCATACCCAATTTGACCTCCTGACTCATGCAGGTGGTTCACATGGATGGTCCTTAACCCCTAAGCCCTTGGCTAAGAGGGTTAGGAACAACATAGTGGATGCCTCAAATGAGTCCCTTCATGGCTCATGTGGACTTGATATGGCTTCATGGCTCAACCAAAATGATTTCATTTCACTTACATTCACCCAAGCTTCAATTTTCCAAATTTTCAATTTTTGACCCCAGGAACCCTACACCCGCCTAACTTACTCAATACCCTTGAAACCCTCCAAAATTTGCAAAATCACCTAAACTACCCAAAATTCTCCAAAATCATTCCTAAACATGTCCTCACCAATCAAATTGGTCATCCATACCCAAAAATACCAAAATTTCAAAAATACCTCCCAATACCCTCCAAATACCCAAAAATACCCCTCTTAGCGAAAAATCCAAAAATTCAGAAAATTCCCAGAAAATTCCAAAAAATCTTAAATATTCCCAATTTCATTTTGTCCAACTACACCATGGGCCAACTTTGTCAATTTACCCCACTTTTATCGAAAACCCCCAATTTGACCCATTTTAACCCAAAGTAAACCCAATGTCAAACTAAACCTACCCAATTGACCCAAATTCTGGTCCAATTCAATTCTAAACTTCAATTCAACATCCCCAACACCAATCTATACCAAATCCAAGCCCAATTTGATTGGCATTGGGATCCAATTTCACTTTTGGCCTTAAAGCCCAATTTGGACCCATGACCCAAACTTAGCCCAAACTCACCAAATTCAACTCCAATTAACCCCAAATCTTTTCTAAACCTTCCTTAACATCCACATAAACAAAACACTAACATGATTTGCCCAAGATTTTGACCCAAACCCCACTCAAATTCAACCCAAGATCAAAAAGCCCAATTTTGGCCTAAACCCAAACCTAACCCAAATAGACCCAAACCCCAAAATCAAAACCCAACCAAAGCCAAAACCTCTTTGAAACACTCCCATAAACATTTCCCAACATTTATTTTACATCAATTTCAACCATAGCCCAACATTGGCCCAAGTTAGCCCAATTTGACCTACATTGGCACATTTACCAAATAAACCCAAATTCAACCCAATTCAAACCCAAACCACCTTAAATCTATTTCAAATTACTCATGAAACATCCCTAAACCAAAACCAACAATTATTTGGCCCAACCTTTTACAAAAATTCTCATCCATGAACACATTCTTAAACTTAAAAGCCCACTTCCCTTAAACCCTCCTAAAAGCCCATTTCCCTCAAAATTCAAAAGCCCAAATCATCCTAAAGCCCACATGACACTTCCCCTCATCATCCATTTGATCAAAATCACCCCTAAGTTTGAAAATTCATCATGAAGCCATTCCAAATTAAGCCCCATACAAATTCCCATCAAAATACCAAAATTCCTAAATTCTATTTCCATGAAGTTGACTAAACTTTTCCCAAGCCAAATGGAGCCATGAACAAGCCATTCTCAAGCCACATGAAGCCATGAGGGCTTTGACTTGTCATTAGTCCATTTATGGCAAGAAGAGGGGGTTCTTTCTTAAACCTCCCTTAAACCTTTTTTACCTTAAGCAGGTCACACACTATACCATGCTTAGCCACCTCACCATGGATGGGGACTTCACTACCCCAATTCAGCTGACCCAAATGATTCTCCCTCAGCCCAAGGTCAAGCCTTGGATGGTGAACCTAGCCCAAATGCATGAGTTGAACCAAACCAAGCCAAAATGGGCCTTCTCCCATTCCATTTAAATCAAACTCCTTTACACATGTCCATGGCCAATTGATCGCACTAAACCCCAGCCACGACCCACCCGAACAAGATGGTGACCGATGCTCGGCCGGCCAGCCACTCGGGCCGCCGGAAAACACCATGGCCGAGACCTTGGGAGGAGCCAAAAATTCAATTCTCCCTTGCCGACTTGTCTCAACCCAAATGGACGGCATAGCTCTTCTTCTCCTCACCGAGCAGCCGATCCCTGACCTTAAACCCCACAGGAGGCCCCCCACCCTCTCCTATTTAAACACCACCTCCTCTCGGCCATGAGAGGTGCCGAACCAAACCTTCATCGAAACTCGCCAAAATTGCTCTAGATCATTCTCCATACTTAGAGCGGTTGATCCCCGAGGCTACGATTTGCCCCGATCCCCACCAACGAGCCCGATTTCTCAGCCAAAATTCCACCCAAAACCAGGACACTTCTCCACAGTGGATCAATTCTTAAATTGATTGGTCCTACACCTTCACCAGACCAAGGGAAGAAATCCACCAGCAAAAGCCCCCTCTCCAGGCCACCCATCTGTTCCAGACTCCAAGCTTTGTGATCGCGCTTGGTCGAAATCATACCTAGACAATTCACCTGGACCGAGAGACTTCATCCGGAGCTTGCGGGATCCAATCGAAGGTGACACAACCCTCGGATTGAAGCCACACTTCTCGAGCAAAGGTATGAGCTAACTCTTTATCCCGAGTTTCTGGAGATTCTCCATTTCAAATGCCTTAATTTTAATGCATGATCACCGTATAGATGTGTTCGTCTCTTCAAGACGAATCCATAGAGCACAAGAACACGAAAATCCGTTAAGTATTGAGTGAGATATTAGGGATTTAGTGTGGACGGTTCTCGGGTTAGGAGGCTTGGGGACGATGAACGGATGCCATTCATTTAATACACGAGCGGACGGACGGCCAGGATCGCGCCGGATGAGGAGACGGAACGATACAGCGGGCCCCCGGAGCGCTGAGTTGGATGGCGGCGCCGAATCAGAGGGCGACGCGTGTGCGTTCGGAGCCGCCAAGGTTGAGTCGGCGCGCCGTTTTAAATAGAAAATTAGGGTATTTTCTTATTTATTTAATTCCCTAAACTTGGAAAATCCATATCTTTGTGTAGAAAAATCACAAAAATAAAATAAAAATACCCTCTTGCTCGATGAACGAGAGGAGAATAATGTGGAAAAGAAATTAATTAATTTTGCCCAAGTACTTTATTTTTAATTAATTATTTACTCCCTGCATTGTTTTAATTCTCCATGCATTCATACAATTCACCATGGCATGAGACCATAGGGTTTTGAAGCCTACGAACTTGGGAACATTCCACGAATTTTCCAAGGTCGAGGCCATCTCCGATGAAAAGTTATTGATTTTTCAAATGCATGTGGCTGTTTTGAGTATTTTAATTCCAAAAATTAGCATGTTGTGAAATAAATTCTAGGAAAATTTGGTGATGTTCCTTATGACGAGAGAACCCTAGGAAAAATAGGAGTTGAGTTAATTCACTCAAAATAACCCTAATTGGCTTAAACACCCAAAATAGACCCCTAATTAATTAGAGCTAACTATACATCAAATTGACTTGAAATCAATTCTCCACTGACCTTTAGGATCGGAGGAAACCACCACAAAAGTTTGAAGTCAATCGGACTTGGTTAGCCTTACTAAATGGGTTGATTAAGCCATTTAGTCATTTTAAACTTTAAAAATTCATAACTTTCAAAATACCTTTAAAAAATTCACCAAATTGGTTTTGGAGCCTCTCTGATGTCAGGGGAATTTAAGAAAATTAAAATTTTAATTTTCTAAAAAAAGTTGATTTTTTGTATTATTTTAATATTTTAATAATTAATAAAATAATAAAAATCACAAAAATAATAAAATTCACCAAAATGTTACATTTTGAATTCTAATCACTTAGGAACAAATCCCATATTTTTCCTAGGTCTCTATGATGAGTTATTAAATTTTAAAGCCCTAGGGTAATTTTAAAATTAAAAAAAATGTATTTTCTAGCATTTCCACCAAAATAATTCTAATAAATCAAAGAAAAATCAGAAAATTGTAAAATTTGGTTCTCTGGAATCCTTGATATCAGAGAGAATTTTAAAAATTATAAATTTCATTTTTCAGCTTATATTCTATTTTTAAATTAATTAATACTCCAGAACTTAAAATAATTCTAATAAATAAAATATAATTCAAAAAATCACAAAAATTGGTCCAAGTGGTCCTCTTGTCATTAGGAATGTCCCATAATTTTCTTAAGGACAGAAACTTTCCCTTGGTCATATTATTAAATTTTCCTTGGAAATCCCTATTTTCCACCAAAAATAATTACATAAATAAATTAAATACAAAAAAATCACATTTTCTCCTCTAATGTCCTCATTGACATATGAGTGAAGTCACATAAAAATTTCAAATTCATTTGAGCTCAATTTAATGAGTTATGGAATTATTAAGCTTGAAGGGCAAAATGGTAATTAAAATTTTAACCTTTAATTAAAACTTTAGGCTTAATAAAATGAAAGAGTAAAATATTTTATTTTAATCTGATTTGGATGATTAAAATTTAGATAATTAAAGGGTAGAAACCTACTAAACAATTTAAAATAATTGAAATAAACTTTAATTAAATAATTGATTAAATTTGGAAGAATAATAAAATTGGAATTATTAAAATAGAGGATATGATTAGGAAGAGATTTATTCTTTAATCTAAGGATCCCTAAATTAATCATCTCAATAATATTTAATTCTTAATTAAAAGATAACTCAAATTTAAGTCTTAAAATGTTAAAAGATTCAATCATTTAAATTGAATTAAAGGTAAATTATTAAACTCTTTTTAAAGTTTCAATTAAAATTAAAATTAAATATAAAATTAAATTAAAAAATTAAATTAAATTAAATTAAATCAAAAATATATATATAATAATAATAAAACTAAATTAAATTAAATTGAATAAATAAATTAAATAAAATTAAATAATTAAATTAAATTAAGTTAAGTTAAATAAATAAATTAAATTAAATTAAATTAAAACAAATTAAATTAAATTAAACAAATTGAATTAAATCAAGTTAAATTAAATTAAATTAATTCACATCAAGTTAAACTAAATTGGATTAAATCGAATTAAATTAAAACTAAAACTAAACTAAATTAAATTAAATTAAATTAAATCAAAGTTAAATTAAATTGAATTAAAAGACATCACCTAAAACATGAAGAATTCAAAATAAATCTAAAACAACTTGAACACTATTCCAAACTTAAATCCATTAACTAAAATTAAATCATAAACCACTTGAACATCCATCTGCTCTCGAAAGCTCGTGATGTCATAACTCTTAAAAGGAGTGTTAAAAGAAGTGTTACTCCACTCATAGGATATTCAAATGTCCTAGTTCACTGAGCAAGACAGCAAAACTTAAACTCTCGGACGATTAATTCATTTGTGTAATTAAGTTCATTTGGACTTAAAACAATCCTAGAAATATTGAAAAGATGTTTAAGATTCGTCTTAAGCACTTCCTCAATATGATAGGATATTTATAAGAACAATTGAACTTAGTTGTTCTTTGATGAAGAAAATCGTCCTCAAACTAAAATACAAGAACCTAGACGTCATAGGAAATGACTAGCTATAGGATTAGGAACTTGGTAGAAAACCATAACCCTTCCCTTAGCTTTACCTAGGAACTTACTTTAAATGCTTAAATATTCTAACTCGTGTTTTAAGTGCGACTTGGAATGATGGGAAGACCCTCCAAGTACGCTTTTATTTTATTGCAAATTACTTTATTGCAACTTATTTAATCGCATCGCACTTACTTTTCTTGCATGATAAACAACCATTGCATGAAAACTTACACCTTTAGGACGAAAACCAAAACCGAAACCCATAACTAAATTAAAAGACACTACAAGATAAAATTCACCGCCACAACATTTCAAAATATAAGACAACTCAAAATTTAATCACAAACGAACAACAAAACTACAACTACAACTAAATTAAAACGTCTCATTGAATGATCGGGAATACCTCGGATGATGTAACCCACGTGTTGCTAACGGGATTTCCCACGATCTAAATGAAAGTGCGGAACTCATTCGAGTTGAGTTTAGCAAATTCATACGGACTAAGTGAATTCGATGAAAATAACGGTGTCGGGATGACGGAACCGTGGGATCTTAATACGTTACGTTATAATCAACTTTAAGATTTGTTTTAACTAAAATATTAAAGACACATGGAAATTAAGACTTTCTCTAAAACCAAACACTTCTCTAATCTCCTCGATTTATGACTTCTAAAACTAAACCTCTGCAACAACAAGGAGCTCGGAGCATGGTGGGCAAGCACGGCCATCGTCATCGACAAAACTCCGAATCTACTTCAGCAAAACTTTCCTTAGAACTAAATAACCAAGCCATAGAACTTTGAGGTAGCTTGCATAGTGCAACATAAATCCTCAACTCTTCGTTAGGCATTTGCATGATTATGTCATGTAAATTAAGCCCTAATCGGTCTTAGGACTCCGAGGTAGTCGTCCGATACGACATAAACCCTCACATCTTCAAGGCTATTTGTATGATTTTATCATACGGTATAAGTCCTAACTAATTAAAATTGGTAAGATCGAAACATTAAATAAACATTAGGACTTTCCTAAATTGAAGCCAAACAATAGGATAGTCCGGAAAGTCACCGAAGTTCACTTCGGGTCTGTGACATCCCCTACTTCTCTTCCTTTGGACTCCTAAAATAAAATGTTCCAAATTTGATCCATTCCCTATTGAAATTCCAAAACTCAATCCCTTGAAAACTTAAACCTTGAAATTCTTGAAAGCAGAACTACTGATTATTATCGAGAGTTTTCTTAGGTGATTCCCGTCACTTAAGATGTAATTAACTATAGGGGCTTGCCCTTATAGGGAATTTTAAGAACCCGATGTAATATAAACCCCGTTTAATGTTTTCATATTAAACAGGGGAATTTGTCGGCTTATAAAATTGGTTCGCGGACCAAACGGATGTCACAAATCTCCTAGTTTATTTAATCGAGCCCCATCATCAAGCGATGTGTGTCTATTCTTCGGGATAGATACATGGTTTGTGGTGCAGTGCTCGTTTATATAAACTATTTGGGATGTGAGATCGGTTTGATTTCATATCTTAAAACTTTTAAATTTAAAATTACTTTCAAAATCAAATGTTATCTTCTAAACTATATATTTAAATTAAATTTAAAATATTAAAAATTCACCGACTATTTCTGTAGGCGACTCCTTTTCAAAACCCACAACCTAAAAAAAAAATAAGCCGCACAATTTCTGGCGACTCCGCTGGGGAATAGTTCCTCTCTCCATTTTAATCAAATAGTTCTGCTTTCAAAAATCGGTAGTGTATCCATGACCCTAATGGATCAAACTACCCTTCTTTTCGTTGGAATATTATGTTCATTTCTACCTTGAACGAGTATGGCCAACATTCTCTCGGATTTAGGAGCCACTGTTTAGACACCCCTAAACAGAGAGGTTCCGAGATCCTTTTACCTCATTTCTGAGGTGGGGTGGAGCCCCAATAGGTGTTAGTTTAGGAGTAATCCTTCGAGTCGAGAAGTCTTGCATAAGACTTTCTTTTCCTCTCTAATTCTGAATCAGATTCATTAACTTCTCTACACCTTTGAACATTCCGTTCTAAATAAACAAACCCTCTAATGAATGACTCTTTTAATAAACATACATGAACAAAAATGTGTTCGGACTCTTTTAGATTCCTTTCTTTTCGTCCTGATGAGAAGAAGCATAACTCGGGATCGACAATCAGAATCTACTTTGCGAAATGGAAGCCCCAAAGCTGATTTTCTCCTTCACCAATGGACTCGGACTTCGCCGTTTACAAGGATGAGCTGCCCGACAATGGGATCATCCGGTTTGGACAAGGATTTGAGAACACAAATGTCAAGATCGCTGATGTTACCCTTTTCACACTGATGGACAAAGTGCCAGAAACTGAAAAACCCATGATTGAATTCAACCTTAAATCAACTCAAGAATTTCCTCCCCTGCAAAGGGTTCCAGCTGAAAGGAATACCGCTGTCCAAAGGAGGACTGTTATCTCTACCCCCACCGGTCTAGTCATCTCTCGCACCTACCCGGCTCCCGCCAAACCGAAGGGGAAGGAAGTTCAAATTTGTAACGAGCATGTTACCGTGGAGGGTACTGATTTCCGTGCAAGACCTTCTCGTTTTGAAATTGGGTCCAGCTCAAGGGTTCCACCCTAACACGGACTCGGAGGAGAAACGAGGCGGGAAGATTGCGGTGAAGGCCGTAGCCGCTAAAGTCGCTTCCTGAAGAAATTCCCGAGTACACACCACTACTCCGAATACATACCATTGTTCGAGTATACACCCCTTTTGGAAGGGAGTAGATTCCATCCCCTTTCCGCCGCGGTCGACGAGGAAAATGTCCGCAGGATTGCCTCTACATTACCTCGGCCCGCATACTATAACGACAACAGAAGAAAGAGGGCCAGGGTTACACCACTTGCCCGACTACAGACTGTGATTGAAAGGTTAGCAAAGAAAGAAAAATGCCCCGTATCGGAAATTTTAAGAAGGATAGGGCGGGTGCCGGCCAAATCCCGTCTTGGGCCGCGAGTAGAATCTGCTATCGCTGCAGAAGAGCCTAATAAGAAGATGAAGGCTAGTCCACCTGTTGTTGTTTCAGGTTTACAGATCGGGGAGGATACCACCTTCCAAGCGAGTCACGTGACGGACCATCCGGTCCTAGGCCTTCTGTCGCTAGAAGGATGGTATGGCATCCCACTACCGCCAATTAAGACCGAAACAACGACTAGAAAAGGAAAGTCTCGTCGGGAGACTCGAGTCCGAAGAAAGTGCTACCGCGAGTAAAGGGAACTCATGAAAAAGAAACTCGACAGTTATCACATAACACCTGCAAGGATATACAGAAAAGGCCATTAGAAGACGCTATGGAAAAGTTAAGAACTGATATTCGTCGACTAGCAAGGGAAAGAGAAGAGAAGTTCGGAGATGAAGTTGACTCGTCAGAATTCATGGATGATGAATATGCAGAAATTAACATGGTTGAAACACGAGCTTCGTCAGCTTCACAAGGTGCTCCTGCAGCCGCAGAAAGAGAGGAGCCGGAAGTAATGAGGAGGCAGCTTCAAGAGAAAGATGATACGATTGCCCAAATGGCAAAAAGGATGGAAGAGATGGTTGTAGCCCTAGCCACTCTCCGCAGTCGGTTCAACACCAAAGGGAAACACCCCGAAGTCATTCACATTGTAGACGGAGGAAAGGAGATTACATCCGTCAACGGGGATGATCAATTAAAGAAGGATACAACACAAAGTATGATTCGGAAAAGGATATCAAGAGCTTGGTGGAACGAGCGAGTGCGAGAAGCCTTGGCACAATCAAAGAGCGGGACATCCATTCGGACGGGTAGACCTTACCCCGAAGAATTCGACGCTGTCCAATATCCGAAACGCTTTGTACCACCTCTGTTCAAGACCTTTGATGGAACCGGAAACCCTCGGCAGCATGTTGCACATTTTCGTGCCAGTTGTTGCAATGCCGGCGGAAGTGATTCTTTACTCTTCCGACAATTTGTCGCCGACTCGTCGGGGATCGCCTTTGATTGGTATGCGGAATTACCAAACGGTTCGGTGATGACATTTTCAGAATTAGAGAACCTCTTCATCAAGCGATTTGCCGGAGCTCATCACCACATCACTATAGGTGATTTAGTGGTAGAGAAGCAGAAGCCGAACGAAACCTTGGTGGACTACATACTTCGATGGAGGAATCTAAGTATGAAATGTGAGCCACAGTTACAAGAACAACATGCGATCGGCATTTTACTAAAAAGCATCCATGGCCCGATAGCACTTCTCCTCGAGGGATTTACTATTAAGACTTTCGAGAAGTTGTTAAGCAAGGCCGGAAGCTTGCAAGAGGAGGCGAAGCAATTAAGTTTCACCGATAAAACGGACAAACGAAGCCCGTGAAAACTTTTGAAAAGAAGTCCGGGATCGTCGCGGCAATCGATAAAGGCAAGCAACCGATACAAATATCGTCGGAACGGCCGCGAGAAACTCAACGAATTACCGAGCAACTCCGACCCAGCTATCGACTCATCTCAACAATATGAACAACCGCCTCGTCCACAACGTACGTTTAGGGAGTTCCCGAGCGAGGAGTATCCATTCAAGAATGAGGCGGTGCCGAAAATGTTCCGTGACCTAATGAAGACTCCGGATTTCCAACGCGCGAGCCTAAAAGACCGGAAGAAGTCGACAAGAAAGGTGATCCCAACTTTTGCCCTTACCACCGGATGCTTGGGCACAAGATAGAAGATTGTATTACCTTCAAAAGTTGGCTCAACGACAATCTTCGGAAGGGAATATAACGATCCCGAAAGAATACATGAAGGAACCCCAGAAAGGAGGTTCCGTCAATGTTATCTCGACGGATTTCATTGTTCCGATAGATCCTTATGCGACTGATGACGGATGGACTACCGCTTGGACAAAGTCTTCGAAGAAGATTTTAGATCACATCCAAACCGCTTCGGTGCGAGCCTCAATTCAAAGTTCGAAAACTGTCAAGTCGGCGCTATCACTTGCGATAGAAGAATCGCCTCAACAAGAGACAATTGGAGAAAAGAAGAAAATTGACGAAGAAGAGAAGACCGGGGCACCTAAGGCTAGACTAGGGGCTGCTTATCCTAGGATAGTTGTTTCCGATTCGGGGGAGAAATCCCTCGAACCTCCGACTCGTATGATTATCCGCCCACTCCGGTGGGATCTTATAATGATGAGGGTTATGGCGTTGGCTACGTTTTCGATCGTTTCTAACGATTACGTAACTAGCGACAATCAACCTAATCCGGATGTCGATTCCGATACAAATAACAATTCTCAAATCATACACAATCTCGACGATCACAATGATGAAGAAGACATCCATCAGGAAGGCTACGAGAGTTCAACAAGCAACGAATCTTTTTGCGAGTTTCGAGGAGCTCCAGTCACAATAGAGTTAGAGCCTTCAGACTCCTAAGCTAATCCTGAAGAACCTGTCGTTCCAATTCAGAAGGAGACACCAGCAAACTCAATGCTAAACTTAGAAGAAATTAAAGAAGTCAACTTAAGAAGTGGAAGAGTTCTACCTCCGAGAATGGTTCCAAAAGACAAAGGAAAGCAGGTGGTTGTTCAGGAAGAACCAACCCCGGTAGAAGAAATACCCATTCGAGAAGAAAACGAGGCACATGAAAACAAAGTGGACTACAACGTGCTAGCCCATCTTAGGAAATTACCAGCCAAACTGAGCATCTACGACGCTCTCATCTTATCAAAGGAGATGAGAGAAGCTCGATGAAGGCCTTACTTGATCCGAGAAATTTGCTTAGCTCAAATGGCCGGAGATTCCTTAGATGAGGTTTGCTCGTTAAAGGAACAAGCGAGGTGTTACCTTCATGGACAATGACCTACTACTTGGGACGGCGGACCACAACCGACCGTTGTACATTTCGATTACAATTGGGAAGTTTACACTCTCCGGAGTATTGGTGGATCCGGGAGCATCAATCAATATAATGAATCTTCGAACGCTAACATACTTGGAAATTGATGCTCGCGAGCTCGAGGCGGACAAAATGTTATTAAGAGGATTCAACCGTGAAAGGAGAAAGAGCCCTCGGATCAATAACACTGCTAATGAAGACCGGTGACTTAGCAAAGACAACCGCGAAATTTCACATAATTGATTCGAAACGTCGTTCAACGCTCTACTTGGGCCGACCATGGATACATGAAAACGAGGATGGTACCATCATCTCTACATTAATGCATCAAATACTACGATGGAGGGAACAAGTGCATCAAAGGTGACTTACAACCGTTCTCCGTACATGAAATCGGAATCCATGAAGATGCGACTTATTATGCACCTCCGAAGAAAACAATCTTCTCCGGAGATACCATAACAAATGAAGCAAAAGAAATTTGGGACAACGAAGAACACTGAAGTTGTAGTCCAACAGTCACTCACCACTCCCTTACGGCGAGATGGTGAAGGTTTCTCCACAACTCGCATCCGAGGACGAGGCCGGGGACGAGGTCGTGGCGTAGACGTTAGGACGGTTGGACGGAGGAAACCGGCCATCAATGTTGATCGGGAAGATAGTTCGAAGAAGAAAAAGAAATCAAACAAGAAGCAGCGACGATAAGTCGGAAGAAGCCGCAATTCGGAATCCCTCTCGAAGATGAAAGAAACGAAGAATATAAATCGATGTACGAGAAGATTAACCACTATGTACATACTATGACCCTGACCCCGATCCATTCTAATAAGATCGAGGGTATGGAGGTCAAAGAGGTACGTAGCGGTGGTGCAAAGCCCATCAAATTCTACCGTGGTGCTCCTTCCTCCAAAACTGAAAATAATGTACAATTTGAAGATGCTACTTCATCGGAATTAATGGAATTGCCTTTTGAATGGTACTCTCCCTGTGTTCAAAATTTAATTCAACGTGGTTTCTTACCTCGACAATGGACAAAAGGTCGATCACAACATTTTGAAAAATTATGGAATAACTCCGGTCGTCCACCCAATTCAAAACATGGTCTCGGATTCGGCACGATAGGATCGGTTGACAATGCGAATTTTGCTTGGTTGTCACTTGCGAGTCTAATGAAAACCGCATGGAAACTACGGAAGAACTCGAAGATTTACAAATTGGAGATGCTCCACCGAGTTCGAAGAAGAGATCAAATCTACGATAGATGAGTTAACGGAAGTTAACTTAGGTACTAACAAAAACCTAGACCTACCTTTGTTAGCTCCTTACTCAATAAAGAAGACTCCGAAGAAATAATTAAGTTATTAATGGAATTTAAAGACTGTTTTGCTTGGAGCTACGATGAGATGCCGGGTTTAGCTCCGGAGGTCGCGAGTCCATAAGCTAGGAGTGGATCCCGCTCTGTTCCGGCCGACAAGGTCCCGGAAGAATGCGTCTAGAAATCGAACAACAAGTCATAGCTGGAGTTAAAAAGCTAATAGACGCTAAATTTGTCCGTGAAGAACAATACCCGACTTGGTTAGCCAATGTGGTACCGGTCGGGAAGAAGAATGGTCGGATCGGAATTTGTGTGGATTTCGGAGATTTAAACAAGGCATGTCCAAAAGATGAATTTCCTCTACCGATCCCGAATTAATGATCGACATCGCTTCAACACATGAAATATTCCCATTCATGGATGGATCTTCGTGGATACAACCGGATAAAAATGGCTCCAGAAGATGAAAAACTTACGAGCATTCGTAACGTCGATCGGAGTATATTGCTACACGATGATGCCATTCGGATCGAAGAACGCAGAGCAACCTACCGGAGAGCGATGACAAGAATTTTTGATGATCTCATCCACAATCAAGTCGAATGCTACGTGGATGATGTGGTCATCGAGAGCAAAGTAAAGGAAAACCACTCCGTATGATTTGAGAATTGTTTTCGAACGATTAAGACGATTTAACCTTAAGATGAATCCCTTAAAATGAGCCTTCGGCGTCACCTCCGGGAAATTCTTAGGATTCGTTGTCCGACATCGCGGAATTGAAATCGACCGGAAAAGATTAAAGCTATCTTAGAAATGCCACCTCCCGTAACCTTAAAACAACTACGATCTTTTTAAGGGAAGTCGGCATATCTTCGACGCTTTATCTCAAACTTGTCGAGTAGGTGTCGACCTTTCTCGGCACTAGTTAAAAAGGACGCCAAATTTATTTGGGAAGAGAAATGCCGGAGGGCCTTCGAGGACATTAAACAATATTTAATGACACCTCCCGTATTAGCAGCCCAGGTCTCGGTGTAGACCGCTAATACTTTATACCGCGGCTTTAGACGACTCTCTCGGAGCCCTGTTAGCCTGTGTCAATGATGAGGGTAAAGAAAATGCTCTTTACTACCTAAGCCGTCATTTATCGCCGACGGAAATAAGGTATCCCGCAATCGAAGAGCAACTGTTTGGCCCGATCTTCGCCGCTCAAAAGCTCGTGCATTACATGCTTTCTCATAAGGTCAACCTGATTTCGAAATTTAATCCATTGCGATACTCGATGACCCGCCCAACGCTTTCCGTGCAGACTTGCCGGATGGTCAATGATATTATTGCAATTTGATATAACTTTCGTGCCTCTTCGTGCCGTAAAGGGACAAGTCCTGCAGAGACTTCTCGCAAGACACCCTTTGCGGCGAGACCGCCTCTCAATGACGACTTGCCGGATGAACAAATAATGAACCTAGAAGACCCCGATGATCGACGTTGGGAATTATATTTCGACGGAGCATCTTCAGCACACAAAGACGAAGAATCGCAAGTGATAAGTGCCCGGTAAGGCGAGGGATCGGACTAATCTTTATAACACGGAGCGGGGGATGTTAAGATACTCCTACCACTTGACGAGCCGTGTACAAATAACGAGCAGAATACGAAGCCCTCATAACAGGACTAGAATTAACTATTCAAATGGGGATAACAGACATCAACATCTACGGGGATTCGCAATTAATCATTCAACAGATCGCCGGACAATACAGAATTTTAAAACCAAGACTCGAGCAATACTTCCAGTATGCCATACAGCTGTTGGAACGATTCCGAATGTGACAATCTACAAAATTCTAAAAGAAAACGTTTTAGCGGATGCGCTAGCCCGTCTCGCAAAAGAATTTGCTTCGTTTTCAAGATGAATCGATGGAAGTGTCGGTTCACGGACGTCGAGTCCTATCACAGCTCGACATGTACACAATACACAAATCGGAAAAGGAAAAGGATCAATTGCGGCGAGCGATCGAAAAACACAGAAGATTGGCGACAGCCATTAATAGACTACCTGCAAACAGGAAAACTACCAGACGATAAGTCGTTAGCCCACCAGATCAAGAAAAGAACTCTGTCCTACGCATTAATAAACAATACATTATACAGAAGGTCTTTTGATCAAATGTGGCTAAGGTGCCTAAGCGGGTCCGAGGCCCGTGAAATTGTTAAAGAGATACATTCAGGACTCTGTGGCGCTCACCAATCGAGTCCGAAGATGAAAATGAAAATTAAAAGACTAGGGTACTACCGGCCCTCGATGATGACCGACCGCATGAAAATCACCAAGAGCCGTCACCAGTGCCAAGTGCACGGAGTAGTTCTGCACCAACCTCCAAATGTGCTACATCCGACAATTGCGTCGTGGCCATTTGAATGTTGGGGCACAGATATAGTGGGTCCAATAGAACCACCGTCGTCAAAAGGACATCGCTTCATTCTTGCGGCTACAGATTACTTTTCCAAGTGGGCGAGCAGCTCCACTCGGAGAAGTGAAAGCACATCACGTGCTACAATTTTTCAAGAACCAAGTTGTCTACCGTTTCGGGTGCCGCGCAGGATCATCTCGGATAACTGGGTCGACATTCGAAGCACGCAAATCAACAATTTTTTCAGGAGACATGGAATCGACCGGCGATATTCAACAATTTACTACCCAAGAGCAAACGGCCTTGCTGAGGCTTTTAAAAAAACTCTCTTTTAAATTTTAAAGAAAACCTTGGACGATAATAAGAGAAATTGGCACGAGAAGTTGTTAGAAGCTTTATGGGCCTACCGGACAACCTTCAGAACTCCTACTCAAGCTACACCTTATGCTCTAGTGTATGGGTCCGAGGCGGTGTTACCTTTAGAGGTCCAAGCTTCCTTCACTCGGGATTGCGATTGCAAACAAAATCACGACAGAAGAGAATGCCAAATTACGACTAGAAGAATTGGAAAGCCCGGAAGGGAAAAGACTTGCAGCATAGCAGAATTTAGAACTATACCAAGCTAAGATGGTTCAAGCCCATGACAGACTGGTCCGCCCAAGAACCTTCAAAGTTGGTGACTTAGTTCTCATTCTCAAGAGACCTATTCTTGCACACCGCAAGATAGGAGGAAAATTTGAACCCACTTGGGAGGGACCGTTTGTAGTTGAGGCAGTCTACTCAGGAGGCTCCTACCAGCTAGTGAACTGCCAAGGAGAACGACATATGCTTCCGATCAATGGACGATACTTGAAAAAGTATTACGCTACCTGATGTTTCGAAGGAATGAATTTTCCATCCCTAGAAGCACGGGTGAAGTAATTACTTATGACTGGGTCCGAACCCAAAATAATAAAAAATGTGCTAAAATAAATAAAATAATGATAATAAAGTTTTCCTTGTTTTTTTCTCTCTTCCAAATCAAAATCTCTTTCCTGATCTTTTCCTACTTCATTCTCGTTGAATTTAAAAATAATAATAAAAAACAGTCTTTAATAAACATTTTCTTAATGTTCTTGTTCTTAAGTACGACCCTCGATCCTTTTCCTTGTCTTTTCGTAGGGAAATGTCGAACGGGCGGTTGGTCCTAAACTTTAGAAATGGCGTAAGCCTTGCACTCGACGAAAAGAGGGTGAAAGATGGAGCGATAATAGAGATTGACTCAGACTTCGTACCAGCAGGCCTGCAATACGAGGAAAGTGACCGGGTCCCGATCGATCGAGAGGAACCGCCCGTCCGACGAGTAATGAAAGTGGGTGGCCCAAGCCACCAATCCAAGCAACGAAGAAAAGAAAAATAAACACTGAAGAGGACAAGAGGATCAAATCTGTAGTCGCTACAGCAGAGGGCAGACTTGTCAGCGCCACGCCCACAGAAACTCAGGAAGTACGAAGAGCTACTCTCACAGCAACTCAACGAAGAAATAAAAATCGTCGTATCCGCAAGATGTTAACTAAATTAGCAGCGGACCAGCGCGACGAGACAAGCTTGTTACCGCCGGTGCATATACTTCGAGGATGCGGTTCGCCGAGAACCCGAAGAAAGGAGACCGGCTCCGGGATGACGAAGAAACCAGGGAAATCTCAAGAAGAACGAAGAAAGAAGGCTACTACGCCACCGGATAAAGTCACCAGCAATGCATGACCTTGTTGCGAGAGCAACCCGGAGGATGTCCCGACGGACATCATCCCCGAGGAGCCGAGGTATGCGGGAGAACGTGAAGGGATTGAGCCATATATCCCACAAGACGTCACCGGGCCTCGCCATTTGCAAATTATCCCGAATACGAGCTAGAAAGAATACGTAATGTCGAGAAGAAAACTTTTGAATACTTCGAGAGAATCGAGGCGGGAGGATCAATATACTAGAAGGCCTCGAGCTACATACGGACGTGTTCTCGGAATACGAGCAACAACAAATCATGGATCGCATCCAGGATTTGAAAAAGATGGCTGAGCAGGGTCGCTTAAGAGAAAACACTTACTCGAACCCGGAGATGGATGCCGGGGAAGGGGAGAATTACAATACAATGTGGATGCTCGCTATAACTTCGCAGAAGACAGGAAGGGAAACCCACCGGGGATACTCCGTCATGGCCGAGTGGATCCAATGCCATTAGCCATTAAAAGGATGGTAAAAAGAATGATAACATGGAGGGTACCGCCGGATTGCATACCCAACAGCTTGCATCATTAACATTTACAAGAAGGGTGATCGCATTCCCCGCACATAGATCACCACGACTTTGTCGGACCTTTCCGCACGGTTTCTTTTCCGAATGAGTGTAATATCATGTTCGGATCTGACCTCCGGATAGCAGGCCCAGGTGAGTTCCGAGGGCTAGTAAAGATACCGTTACCGGTAGGTTCCATCATGATACTGAAGGGCAACGGAGCAGACGTCACTAAACATTGCATACCAGGAGTACCAGTGAAGCGGATCTCAGTTACTTTCAGAAGGATGGACGACAGGAAAGCACCTTACCACTTCCAGCCAGACCCGGAGCTAGAGAGCCTCCGACCTTACGAGCCGTGAGTTGCATGGAAAATATCACACCTCCAACGTACATCCATACGGCATCCTTGCCAAGGATGGCTTGGAAGGTGATGTTATCGACCATGTACCTCACTATTCGGACATGGATTTTTGACGGATACCTTTTTGGATGGATCGACAAAGATCATACATAGTCCGTTTTGAGTCTACATGGATTGTATGAGATGTATTCCGGATCGAGTTGTATGATTTATCTTCAACATGATTGGAATGAAAGTGACCATGTCACAATTTTGGCCTTCACCTCTTTTGTGCAAATTGATCGGGAAACGCCATTAAAGTTAAACGAACTTCGAACAAAGAACAGAAAAGAAAAAAAATAATAATAATAAAAATAAAATAAGATATAAAAAAAAAGAGAAGAAAATAAAAATATAAATAATAAATGAGAATTATTTTTCCATTAAAAAAAAAAATCCAAACATAAAAATAACTTCAAAATACACGTGAACGCTAAATAAAATTCACATGAACATTAACTACACAGCTAAAAAAATTTGGAAAGTTAAAGGACAAACAAAATGAAAATGAATCTCAAATCAGATCCCACTCTAAATTCATCTTTTCAAACATTTTCAAATCAACCCCAAATCGAGATTTATCTCAAGAAGCTTTGAAATTCTCTGTCGGGACAACTCTTCCTCACAGGAGACCCACACTTCAATTTCAAAACCCTAAACCTTTTTTGTCACATCAAAATCATTTCGACTTTTGTGGCCTACCTTTTCTTCCTGTATGGAGATCGACTAGGTCTATTGACACGGAGCCACGAACTTTGTTCGATTTGGTTCTGATGACATGGGACTGGATCCCTCTTCACACAAATAAACTTCCGAGATTGGAATCCATTTCCAATTCTCTTTAAACTTCCGAGATTGGAATCCATTTCCAATTCTCTTTAAACCTTTGAGACTGGAACCAGTTTCCATTTCTCTTTAGACCTTTGAGATTGGAACCAGTTTCCATTTCTCTTTAGACCTTCGAGATTGGAACCGGCTTCCATTTCTCTTTAGACCTTCGAGATTGGAACCGGCTTCCATTTCTCTTTAGACCTTCGAGATTGGAACCGGCTTCCATTTCTCTTTAGACCTTCGAGATTGGAACCGGTTCCATTTCTCTTTAGACCTTTCGAGATTGGAACCAGTTTCCATTTCTCTTTAAACCTTTGAGATTGGAACCGGCTTCCATTTCTCTTTAGACCTTCGAGATTGGAACCGGCTTCCATTTCTCTTTAGACCTTTGAGATTGGAACCGGTTTCCATTTCTCTTTAGACCTTCGAGATTGGAACCGGCTTCCATTTCTCTTTAGACCTTTGAGATTGGAACCGGCTTCCATTTCTCTTTAGACCTTTGAGATTGGAACCGGCTTCCATTTCTCTTTAGACCTTCGAGATTGGAACCGGCTTCCATTTCTCTTTAAACCTTCGAGATTGGAACCAGTTTCCATTTCTCTTTAGACCTTCGAGATTGGAACCAGTTTCAATTTCTCTTTAGACCTTCGAGATTGGAACCAGTTTCCATTTCTCTTTAGACCTTCGAGATTGGAACCAGTTTTCATTTCTCTTTAGACCTTCGAGATTGGAAACAGCTTCCATTTCTCTTTAGACCTTCGAGATTGGAAACGGCTTCCATTTCTCTTTAGACCTTTGAGATTGGAACCGGCTTCCATTTCTCTTTAGACCTTCGAGATTGGAACCAGCTTCCATTTCTCTTTAGACCTTTGAGATTGGAACCAGTTTCCATTTCTCTTTAGACCTTCGAGATTGGAACCAGTTTCCATTTCTCTTTAGACCTTTGAGATTGGAACCAGTTTCCATTTCTCTTTAAACCTTTGAGATTGGAACCAGTTTCCATTTCTCCTTAGACCTTCGAGATTGGAACCAGTTTCCAATTCTCATTAGACCTTCGAGATTGGAACCAGTTTCCATTTCTCTTTAAACCTTCGAGACCGGAACCAGATTTCAGTTCTCTTTAAACCTTCGAGACCGGAACCAGATTCCAGTTCTCTTTAAACCTTCGAGACTGGAACCAGATTCCAGTTCTCTTTAAACTTTCGAGGTTGAAACTCCGTTTCAATTCTCATTAAACTTTCGAGATCGGTACCTAAATTCTGATTCTCATCCCCTTCAATCAACACTTAAACTCCGATTCTCATTCTGCGTTGGTACCCCGATTCCGGTTTTCCTTGCAATCCCGAGATTGGAACTTAGGTTTCAATTCTCATTTCAAATCCAAATTTCAAATTCAAATTTCCTCAAGTTGATTTTAAACCAAACCTCAATCTAAATTAAAACTCAAAATCTAAACTTACACATCAAAACTTAAACTAAAACAAAACGAAAATCTAAATTGAATTCCCCCAGACCATGTGATTTGGGATTCACCTCCTTTTCCTTTCCCCAGCGAGAGTTCAGGAATCTCCGGCCTTAGAGATATACTCGACACTCCCCAGTGAAATTTCTTCTACTTCGTCCTAAGTTTGTCACTTGGACATCTGTGTTGGTTTCGTTGATTTTTTCGGTCAACGCCAATACGCGCGGTGTGCTTGGTTAGCACACCACGCCTATTGGGGGTCCATTTGTTGACCTCATTTTTGATGAGGTCTTCTCTTCTTCTCTTTAGTACTTAGGATCTAGCCTTAGGCTTTTCCTTTGACTATCCTAGAGGATTAGAATTGGGACCCACCACTTAGAAATTCAAACCACTTCTTAACTCCCCGCAAACTCCACAAACTTGATTGTAGACCCCTAATCACCTGTGAGGGTCGAGATCAAATGTGGAAGTTTAAAAGATGAGTTCCTATAGGACTCTTTGGCCTTAGGACCGCCACAGGTGGCCTGGTCCAGTGAAGGGGCTGACTTACACACACACTACACCTATACACTACACTTTCACACACCTCCTAAAAACACACCCATACCCGATTTGACCTCCCGACTCATGCGGGTGGTTCACATGGATGGTCCTTAACCCCTAAGCCCTTGGCTAAGAGGGTTAGGAACAACATAGTGGATGCCTCAAATGAGTCCCTTCATGGCTCATGTGGACTTGATATGGCTTCATGGCTCAACCAAAATGATTTCATTTCACTTACATTCACCCAAGCTTCAATTTTCCAAAATTTCAATTTTTGACCCCCGAACCCTACACCCGCCTAGCCTACCCAATACCCTCGAAACCCTCCAAAATTCGCAAAATCACCTAAACTACCCAAAATTCTCCAAAATCATTCCTAAACATGTCCTCACCAATCAAATTGGTCATCCATACCCAAAAATACCAAAATTCCAAAAATACCTCCCAATACCCTCCAAATACCCAAAATACCCCTCTTAGCCAAAAAATCCAAAAATTCATAAAATTCCCAAAAAATTCCAGAAAATCCCAAATATTCCCAATTTCATTTTCTCCAACTACACCATGGGCCAATTTTGTCAATTTACCCCACTTTTATCAAAACCCCCACTTGACCCATTTTAACCCAAAGTAAACCCAATGTCAAACTAAACCTACCCAATTGACCCAAATTCTGGTCCAATTCAATTCTAAACTTCAATTCAACATCCCCAACACCAATCTAGACCAAATGCAAGCCCAATTTGATTGGCATTGGGATCCAATTTCACTTTTGGCCTTAAAGCCCAATTTGGACCCATGACCCAAACTTAGCCCAAACTCACCCAATTCAACTCCAATTAACCCCAAATCTTTTCTAAACCTTCCTTAACATCCCCATAAACAAAAAACTAAGATGATTTGCCCAATATTTTGACCCAAACCCCACTCAAATTCAACCCAAGATCAAAAAGCCCAATTTTGGCCTAAACCCAAACCTAACCCAAATAGACCCAAACCCCAAAATCAAAACCCAACCAAAGCCAAAACCTCTTTGAAACACTCCCATAAACATTTCCCAACATTTATTTTACATCAATTTCAACCATAGCCCAACATTGGCCCAAGTTAGCCCAATTTGACCTACATTGGCCCATTTACCAAATAAACCCAAATTCAACCCAATTCAAACCCAAACCACCTTAAATCTATTTCAAATTACTCATGAAACATCCCTAAACCAAAACCAACAATTATTTGGCCCAACCTTTTACAAAAATTCTCATCCATGAACACATTCTTAAACTTAAAAGCCCACTTCCCTTAAACCCTCCTAAAAGCCCATTTCCCTCAAAATTCAAAAGCCCAAATCATCCTAAAGCCCACATGACACTTCCCCTCATCATCCATTTGATCAAAATCACCTCTAAGTTTGAAAATTCATCATGAAGCCATTCCAAATTAGGCCCCATACAAATTCCCATCAAAATACCAAAATTCCTAAATTCTATTTCCATGAAGTTGACTAAACTTTTCCCAAGCCAAATGGAGCCATGAACAAGCCATTCTCAAGCCACATGAAGCCATGAGGGCTTTGACTTGTAATTAGTCCATTTATGGCAAGAAGAGGGGGTTCTTTCTTAAACCTCCCTTAAATCTTTTTTACCTTAAGCACGTCACACACTATACCATGCTTAGCCACCTCACCATGGATGGCGACTTCACTACCCCAATTCAACTGACCCGACTGATTCTCCCTCGGCCCAAGGTCAAGCCTTGGATGGTGAACCTAGCCCAAATGCATGAGTTGAACCAAACCAAGCCAAAATGGGCCTTCTCCCATTCCATTTAAATTAAACTCCTTTACACATGTCCATGGCCAATTGACTGCACTAAACCCCACTCCGACCCACTCGAACAAGATGGTGACCATGGCTCGGCCGGCCAGCCACCAGGCCGCCGGAAAACACCATGGCCGAGACCTCGGGAGGAGCCAAAAATTCAATTCTCCCTTGCCGACTTGTCTCAACCCAAATGGACGAGCATAGCTCTTCTTCTCCTCACCGGAGCAGCTCGATCCCCGACCTTAAACCCCCCGGGAGGCCCCCCACCCTCTCTTATTTAAACACCACCTCCTCTCGGCCATGAGAGGTGCTGAACCAAACCTCATCGAAACTCTGCCAAAATTGCTCTAGATCATTCTCCATACTTAGAGCAGTTGATCCCCAGTGCCAATTTGCCCTGATCCCCACCAACAGAGCCCAATTTCTCAGCCAAAATTCCACCCAAAACCAGGACACTTCTCCACAGTGGATCAATTTATAAATTGATTGGTCCTACACCTTCACCAGACCAAGGGAAGAAATCCACCAGCAAAAGCCCCCTCTCCAGGCCACCCATCTGTTCCAGACTCCAAGCTTTGTGATCGGGCTTGGTCGAAATCATACCTAGACAATTCACTGCGACCAGGAGACTTCATCTGGAGCTTGCTGGGATCCAATCGAAGGTGACACAACCCTCAGATTGAAGCCACACTTCTCTGAGCAAAGGTTTGAGCTAACTCTTTATCCTGATTTTCTGGAGATTCTCCATTTCAAATGCCTTAATTTCAATGCATGATCACCGTATAGATGTGTTCGTCTCTTCAAGACGAATCCATAGAGCACAAGAACACGAAAATCTGTTAAGTATTGAGTGAGATATTAGGGATTTAGTGTGGACGGTTCTCGGGTTAGGAGGCTTGGGGACGATGAACGGATGCCGTTCATTTAATACACGCGCGGACGGAAAGCCAGGATCGCGCCGGATGAGGAGACGGAACGATACAGATGCCCCCGGAGCGCTGAGTTGGATGGCGGCGCCGAATCAGAGGGCCACGCGTGTGCGTTCGGAGCTGCCAAGGTTGAGTCAGCACCGCCGTTTTAAATAGAAAATTAGGGTATTTTCTTATTTATTTAATTCCCTAAACTTGGAAAATCCATATCTTTGTGTAGAAAAATCACAAAAATAAAATAAAAATACCCTCTTGCTCGGTGAACGGAGGAGAATAATGTGGAAAAGAAATTAATTAATTTTGCCCAAGTACTTTATTTTTAATTAATTATTTACTCCCCGCATTGTTTTAATTCTCCATGCATTCATACAATTCACCATGGCATGAGACCATAGGGCTTTTGAAGCCTCCGAACTTGGGAACATTCCCTAAATTTTCCAAGGTCGAGGCCATCTCTGTGAAAAGTTATTGATTTTTCAAATGCATGTGGTCGTTTTGAGTATTTTAATTCCAAAAATTAGCATGTTGTGAAATAAATTCTAGGAAAATTTGGTGATGTTCCTTATGACGAGAGAACCCTAGGAAAAATAGGACTTGAGTTAATTCACTCAAAATAACCCTAATTGGCTTAAACACCCAAAATAGACCCCTAATTAATTAGAGCTAACTATACATCAAATTGACTTGAAATCAATTCTCCACTCGACCTTTAGGATCGGAGGAAACCACCACAAAAGTTTGAAGTCAATTGGACTTGGTTAGCCTTACTAAATGGGTTGATTAAGCCATTTAGTCATTTTAAACTTTAAAAATTCATAACTTTCAAAATACCTTTCAAAAATTCACCAAATTGGTTTTGGAGCCTCTCAGATGTCAGGGGAATTTAAGAAAATTAAAATTTCAATTTTCTAAAAAAAGTTGATTTTTTGTATTATTTTAATATTTTAATAATTAATAAAATAATAAAAATCACAAAAATAATAAAATTCACCAAAATGTTACATTTTGAATTCTAATCACTTAGGAACAAATCCCATATTTTTCCTAGGTCTCTATGATGAGTTATTAAATTTTAAAGCCCTAGGGTAATTTTAAAATTAAAAAAATGTATTTTCTAGCATTTCCACCAAAATAATTCTAATAAATCAAAGAAAAATCAGAAAATTGTAAAATTTGTGTAATTAAGTTCATTTGTGTAATTAATTCATTTGTGTAATTAAGTTCATTTGGACTTAAAACAATCCTAGAAATATTGAAAAGATGTTTAAGATTCGTCTTAAGCACTTCCTCAATATGATAGGATATTTATAAGAACAATTGAACTTAGTTGTTCTTTGATGAAGAAAATCGTCCTCAAACTAAAATACAAGAACCTAGACGTCATAGGAAATGACTAGCTATAGGATTAGGAACTTGGTAGAAAACCATAACCCTTCCCTTAGCTTTACCTAGGAACTTACTTTAAATGCTTAAATATTCTAACTGTGTTTTAAGTGCAGCTTGGAATGATGGGAAGACCCTCCAGGTACGCTTTTATTTTATTGCAAATTACTTTATTGCAACTTATTTAATCGCATCGCACTTACTTTTCTTGCATGATAAACAACTGTTGCATGAAAACTTACACCTTTAGGACATAAACCAAAACTGAAACCCATAACTAAATTAAAAGACACTACAAGATAAAATTCACCGCCACAACATTTCAAAATATAAGACAACTCAAAATTTAATCACAAACAGAACAACAAAACTACAACTACAACTAAATTAAAACGTCTCATTGAATGATCGGAATACCTCGGATGATGTAACCTGTGTGTTGCTAACGGGATTTCCCACGGTCTAAATGAAAGTGCGGAACTCATTCAGTTGAGTTTAGCAAATTCATCTGGACTAAGTGAATTCGATGAAAATAATGGTGCCGGGATGACGGAACCGTGGGATCTTAATCGGTTCTGTTATAATCAACTTTAAGATTTGTTTTAACTAAAATATTAAAGACACATGGAAATTAAGACTTTCTCTAAAACCAAACACTTCTCTAATCTCCTAATTTATGACTTCTAAAACTAAACCTCTGCAACAACAAGGAGCTCGGAGCATGGTGGGCAGCACGGCCATCGTCATCAGCAAAACCTGAATCTACTTCAGCGAAACTTTCCTTAGAACTAAATAACCAAGCCATAGGACTTCGAGGTAGCTTGCACTAGTGCAACATAAATCCTCAACTCTTCGTTAGGCATTTGCATGATTATGTCATGTAAATTAAGCCCTAATCGGTCTTAGGACTCCGAGGTAGTCGTCCGATACGACATAAACCCTCACATCTTCAAGGCTATTTGTATGATTTTATCATACAGGTATAAGTCCTAACTAATTAAAATTGGTAAGATCGAAACATTAAATAAACATTAGGACTTTCCTAAATTCAAGCCAAACAATAGGATAGTCTGGGAAGTCACCGAAGTTCACTTCGGGTCTGTGACATCCCCTACTTCTCTTCCTTTGGACTCCTAAAATAAAATGTTCCAAATTTGATCCATTCCCTATTGAAATTCCAAAACTCAATCCCTTGAAAACTTAAACCTTGAAATTCTTGAAAGCAGAACTACTGATTATTATCGAGAGTTTTCTTAGGTGATTCCCGTCACTTAAGATGTAATTAACTATAGGGGCTTGCCCTTATAGGGAATTTTAAGAACCTGAGTAATATAAACCCTGTTTAATGTTTTCATATTAAACGAGGGAATTTGTCGGCTTATAAAATTGGTTCGCGTGACCAAACGGATGTCACAAATCTCCTAGTTTATTTAATCGAGCCCCATCATCAAGCAAGTGTGTCTATTCTTCGGGATAGATACACGGTTTGTGGTGCGGTGCTCGTTTATATAAACTATTTGGGATGTGAGATCGGTTTGATTTCATATCTTAAAACTTTTAAATTTAAAATTACTTTCAAAATCAAATGTTATCTTCTAAACTATATATTTAAATTAAATTTAAAATATTAAAAATTTGCCGACTATTTCTGTAGGCGACTCCTTTTCAAAACCCACAACCTAAAAAAAAAATAAGCCGCACAGCCAAATAGGAGTATATTTGCTTCTTTACCTTTAAAAGAGTACCTCCTCTTCCAAGCAGGTAAAGAACATTATCATATCTTAAGTTTAGTTACTAAATGTAAGGCTAGGCTGGTAAGGATACCGGCTCTCACTTCGGAGCTCCCACTCACCCTTCACCCAAAGGCTAACCATAGGCTTTAGTTACCAATCTTAAGACCAAATTGGTGATCCCATTCTGTCACCATGAAACCTCCAATTTGAAGTCCATCAAAACTCATTTCCCTGTTTATTTGTACTTAATCTCCATGAACTACGCAATTCATTCACGGACATTAAATGGTTTCTTCATTCTTGTTGTAGAACATTCAATTCTTTTGGAATTAATGTTCCTGAACATGTTTTAACAATTCAATTAGCCACATTGAAAAGTAAATTAAGTTCCAAATTAAAGAAACATCACAACTTTTATAACACTTAAAGGGCACATCATTTCCATATCACCACATCATAATTACTTCATGCAAGAAGAAAGGCAAGGGAGACTACTCACTAACCATGGAGAAGATATAAAAACACATGGATTTTATATATAAAAGAAGAGTCATAGAAACTACAATAGTAAATACAACTTATCTCTTTCTCTCCCACAAGCAAATTCCTTCAAAGTCCCCTTGATTCCTTTTCTCTTCCTTGCAACACTTGATTCTCTCCTTGGAACAAAGATGAAGAAGCAATCTCTCACTTTACTCCCCTCCTTAGAGAAGAATTTCTCTTAAAATCACAAACCCTAACTCTCTCTCACACTTTCCACACACTCTCTACAACAATTCTCTTCTCTTCCACCTCTCTATTTTTGTCTTGGACACTTAATTTAATGTTAGGAACGAATTCCCCAAGAGTTTCTTCAAGCACCTCTTCAAAAATTCGCCAAAACTTTTGAATTCGAAGTGAACTGATATAGGGCACCGGCGGCGCCCTATCATGCCAATTAATTTTGGAGTTCTCTGGAATAGGGTGCCGGCAGTGCCCATTCTAGCGCCGGCGGCACCCATTCTGGCCGGCGGCGCCAGGGCTGTTTTCCTCCAAATTGCTCCATTTTGCTCCAAATTTGTTCATTTTTGCATCTTTTCGCTCCAATCACCCATAATCATCATACCTGCAACAAATCATAAAAAATATCTTTCTTTAAAGTACAATATCACCAAAAATAGGTAAAAACATATAGTTAAAAGAGTATATATTTTTGGTGCATCAAAATCCCCCAAACTTAAACTATTACTTGTCCTCAAGTAATCCTTTTACTACATAAAAATATAACTCTAGGCAATGTACTTTTGAATTGTAAGAGACAAAAATTTTTCATTCAAAATAATATAGTGTTTAGATTTTCAGAAAAAGTTTAGCAACTCAGGTCAACATTACAGGTATAAGAATATTCAGTACTTAAGTCTAAGAGTTCTAGTCTTCTATTTATTTCAAGATGAACCATAATTTGTTATATTAAGAGTGCTTTAAAGGACTATGTGAAAAAGGAGTTCATGCAAACTTTATTAGAATGTAGGCTAGTACCTTAAACATAAATTCAGAAATGAAATAAAGCTCTCCCTTTAAGGTGATTCAAGTGAAGCCAATTTTTTATTAGGCATCTCCTCAAGCTTCTCCTCATAACATTTTTCTTTTCATTTCTTTTTCTTTTTCTTTTTCATTTTTTTCCCTTTTTCTTTTCTTTTTTTCTGAGGATTACTATATCTCGATAGCCTTTAATGATTTTGAACTTCACTCTCCTCTTATAAAGTTCAAACTTAAATCATCTTTTTACTTTATAGTTAAGTACAAGCTTTATTATTCATCATAAAGTTACAATCTCTTCTTAACACACAATACTTTAAATCCATTAACATTTCAAAAATACAGTTTTCTTTACTTTAAATAGTTGACTATAATCAAATCCTTTCATACCAAATATCTTACTTCTATAAAATCAACTTTTATCACTAAAAATTTTCATCCTTTCCTTCCATAATATTCAACTGAATTGAAAAGTTTTAGTTATCTTATAATGAAGTTCAACTACCAAAAGTTATGCTAATAATTTTTGAAAATATAATAATTGAGAAAAAATAAAAGTTTAGCATTTCTCTACCCTCCCCCAAACTTACATTTTTCAATAAATTTGAAATAGTTGAGAGTAAAAGAAAACTAACCTTTATGTGCTGAGATTTTGAAATCTTCATAATTTACCTGGTATTAATCAAAATTTACAGCCAGCAAGCATGAAACAATTAATAGCAGTGATATAACAATTTAAATATTTGCATGAGTAAAGAGAAATAAACATTAAACAACTAAATATCCAACAGAACACTATAACATAAAGCAAATTATCACACCACATAACAGTACAACTAACAGTTCAACATAAAAAAAATAAATGACACTACATCATATAGTAGAACACAGGGTTATACATCACATGAAAAGTAAATGTCTACTACATCACATCAGTACATCTCAACAGACTAAGAACAATAGAAATAAAATAAACAAGCTATCTGCGCTCTCCATCACCAGGATTAGCAGCAAGGTCATCAACAGGGTCAGAAGGTCCAGGCCTGTATGGTGTATAACTAGGGTAAGAAGGAAATGTCACATCGGACTCCCCCCTCATAAATCTGACCTGAGAATCGTAATAAGCCATATCAAACTCAACTCTTCCCTATAAATAGTCTTCATTCACATCACTTCGGGCCTCAAATAAATCCATCCTATGATGCATCCTATCCATACTATCACTCTGCAATCTCAACTGCTATATGATATCAGATAGTGTCGGGGACTCAGAAGTAGATGGAACATCATAACTCGTGGTAGGAATATCAGTACTCCTACTCTCCTCTCTTGCAACCACATGAGCCTCATAAGAACGAATAATGGTCTTCGTAATCGGCCTCAATGGCATTGCCACTTCCTCAGAACTACTATACTCCACTCCAAACTGAACACAAAGCGCATGAATCAGGGCAGGATGTCCTAATCCACCAGTGGTTTCTCCTTTGGCAATAGAGTGAATGCTCTTAAAAATAATGGCTCTAATATTAATCTTCTTCATATTCTGGATGCAATAATTTAAAATAGCTCGATCCCTAGTAACTTCACTGTGATGATAAGAAGGCAATAGTCTTGCAGAAATGAAATAATGTGATTCTTTAGAAGCAACATTTAAAGTAGAAGCAGGGAAGTTAATCATCTGTCTCTGATTCATCTTCCATTCCCCTCTTCCATCGGTCAGATACGTGATTACACTCATCAAATTCCCCTCACTAGTATCAAAATTTTCAAATTCACAAACAAAAGGTTCTCGAATTTGATAAAATGCATTGATTCATTGTGAGGTGAACTCAACCAGTTTCCCTCGAACTAGCACATATTCTGTTTCAAACCAGAGCACGTTAGTATAAAATTCTCGGACTACTCCCAAAACAGCATTAGCAGAAAAGTAACAGAAATGTTCCCTATTTCGCTCAGAAATCAACTATTCTATAGATCCACCAGGATTTTCAAAAGCTCGATCCTGAATACACTTCTTGTTTTGCAATTGAGAGTTGAAGCGAAACTGAGCCTTAATATTAACAAATCTTTCATCGTCCCAATCAAATTTTTGCTTCCCCTTACTCGTTCTAGGAGCCATGTGGATTTCTAGAAAAATTGCAAAAATTTGTCAACAAATTCTAAATCCACAATGTATTAACTCCAAGCGTTAATCCATTCAAGTAAGAACAAATTCTACCATATGAAACTTTACTTTTTCTCAAAAATCTCCAAAAATATCATCCAACTATGTGAGAGGTTCACATGGCAAAAATCCAAAAATTTAGGTTAAAGTAAAGCTCTTACTAAGAGAAGTGCAGATCCGGCCTCAGAAATCCTTGAAATCCTCTCTAATCTGAGATCTAACAAGCCCTAAAGCTTCAAAATCGCGAATATGGAGGTGGGAGACGAAATGGCTGAAAAATGGGTCCCAGGCTATTTTCAAGAATTTTTAAGGGTCCTGAGCTATTTTCAGTGTTTGGGCGCCAGCGGTGCCCGATAGGACATCGGCGGCGCTCTATTCAAAATAATATCCCGCTCTCTGTATTTGGGCGCCGGCGGTGCCAGTCCAAAATTCTATTTGCTTCAAAAATTTTTGTCGTAAATTCAATCGTTACAACCTCCGCATTCCTATTTAACACATCAACAGGCATCTATTTCATCTCACAAACATTAAACAACATCACTTCACACAAGCAACACATCACATTACTTTTATATATATATAATCCACGATACAACGATTACACACATATGTTCATCAAATAAAAGCAACACTCCTTAGATCCTTAGTGTTGCAAGTACACTACGATAAGCAAACACTAAGTCCTAAGTACACACAAGAAATCAAAGCAAAGTTAAAACACACCCTACTAAAACAAAGCAAAGAAAACAACATAAGCAATCGTAGCGAACACTTAAACATAATAAAGCAGCATACAGAATCCACTAATTACTCCTCATCGATCTCGAAGTCTCATCCTCTCTAATGTCTCCCATTGATTGACGATGAACGAACAGATTGTAGAATGGACGATATGGGAATTCATCAGATGAATCTTCAGCCACCACAGCATTCTTCTTCAACAGATTAACCAAACCCAACTCAATTCGACCAGTATGATCAAATTTCTCTTTCATCCTCCAATCAATGTGATCAAATAAATCAAAAATGTTATTAATAGCATTCATAATATTCCATACCTCATTTTCTAACTTCTTTATCTTCTTCAATATCACCCTCAAACTTTTAGAATAGTAAGGCTGAATAGGTTGTGAACTCTCAGTGGGCTGATCAGCAAGCACATCCATTTCTCCTTCATCACCAACTGTTCTGTAGTCATAAAGATCATTGGGATCAATAGGTCTCCAAGGTAGAAGAACTTTCTCCCAACTTTCATATGGCACCTGTGATTGACTACATAACAGAAATATGGTGGACGGGTGTCCAAGCCCATATTTAGATCCATGCACAATCAATCTCAATACAGATTTAGTAATGATTGATCCAATATCCACTGGTCTTCCAGTTTGTATGCAGAAATTCAGAATAGCACTTTCCTTCGTTACCTTACTTATCTTCATAGTAGGAATTAATTTTGCCGAAATAAAGTAATGCCACTGCATTGATATCGGATTCAAGGATGAAGAAGAAAAACTGACATATCCATTATCCCTTACTTCCCTTTCTTCATTCTCATCCATCAAATAATGATAGATTTCGTTCATATCACTGCTCGTCGCATTAAAATTTGCATAATGATAAATAGGTACACTTTCTTTCATGAAGAGATCATTTATCCTCGCAGGAGTGAATGGTACATACCTTCCTCGCACAAAAACACATCCTTGGTTGATCCCATGCAGATTTGCATATAATTCTTTCACGACAGGAACAACCACTGCGATGGCAGTGTAGCATAACACTTCCCAACGTCTTTTCTTCACTATCTCTTCAACTCTTGTTGTCGGACTCTCCAAACCTCGATTCACAAAGCCTCTTTCCTTGATAATCCTACTCTTCATCATCACTTTATGGAATAGATGTTGTGCCTCGAAACTAACAAACTTCCATCGATTGTAGATGCGAGATCTAGGGAGTTCAATGGAGTAGGAATCCATGGGATGCAAATTGAGAAAGGGAGTTTTCATTTCTCTTGTGGTTATGGATTTAAAATGGAGTTTTGGGGGTGTTTTAAGGAAGAAAATCCTGCTCAAAACCGCCAAAAACCGCATTTTAAAATGTAAAAACCGTCACCGCGAATTTGGGCGCCGGTGGCGCTCGATAGGGCGCTGGCAGAACTCAAACTAGAAATTCGGCTATATAAAAGAATAGGGCGCCGGCGGTGCCATTCTGGCACCGGCGGCGCCAGTGACAAAAATTTTCACCGAACTTTGTTTGGCTCAAAATACTTCATTTCCTCAATACAATCCAATATATTTTTAATTTTTAACTTATTTAGGGGTAATTAGGATTCTTAAATATCAAACTAAAAGCACAAACAACAATAAGCAAGTAAACTTAACATACAAACAAACATATGGGTTGCCTCCCACAAAGCACTTGGTTTAACGTCATCAGCCCGACAAACCATTCAGTTAACTAGGATGACTTAGTAATAAAACCTCTTTGAAATCAGGTAAAGTCCCTCCAAAGTAAAGTTTTAAACAATGCCCATTAACCTTGAAAATATTTCTAGTTTTAGGATCATCAATATCAACAGCTCCGAAAGAATGAACTTTTACTACAGTAAAAGGTCATATCCATCTGGACTTAAGTTTTCCTGGAAATAATTTCAATCTCGTGTTATATAATAAAACTCTTTGTCCCGGTTCAAATTATTTTTTCAATATCTTCAGATCATGCCACAATTTCATTTTATCTTTATAAATCCTGTCGTTATGATATGATTCATTTCTAATTTCTTCCAACTCATTTAATTGCATAAATCTTTTTTCTCCCGCATTTCTTAAATTAAAATTCAACTCCTTAATCGCTCAATATGCTTTATGCTCCAATTCAAACGGCAAATAGCAAGTTTTGCCAAACACTAATCTATAAGGAGACATTCCAATAGGGGAGTCCTATAAGCCCATAATGCGGTGTCTAATCTAGCAGACCAATCTAATTTATGAATATCCACTGTTTTCTCCAAAATTATTTTAATTTCCAGATTCGATACTTCTGCTAATCTACTAGTCTAGGGATGATAAGC
>JAKZJZ010000981.1:0-33604 GCA_022702705.1 Papilionanthe hookeriana x Papilionanthe teres | reverse complement strand
ACATGGAGCCTGCAGAAAAGACAAAACTGGCTAAAGCATACGAGAAGAGGTTTGGTGTAGTGGCAACAGTTGACAAACGAAAGCAGCCAATGAGGATTCAGCCTGAGCAGCAACACAGTCAATCACCTCAGTACACTCAGCCTCAACAATATGGTCAGCCTCGTGCACAGCAGAGCAGTCAGTCTGGTCAGTAGCAAAGGTCTGATAGGACAGACGGAGGCTATGCAGAAACTACTCCTTTAAAGATGACGCCATAGCAAAGATGTTCAGGAACTTAATGAAGAAGCTCGAGTTCAGATTGCCCGAACCAAAGAAGCTGGAAGAGGTGGACAAGAAGGATCAGCCAAACTTCTGCCCCTACCACAGGATGCTCGGACACACCATAGAAAGCTGCTTCAATTTTAAGGATTGGCTCGAGCGGAATTACAAGGAAGGGAATATAATGATACCAAAGGAATACTTGAAAGAACCTGAAAGAGGTTCTATAAACATGATTTCAGCCGACCCAATCTCTCCGATTAATCCGTATACCGGCAAAGGTGGATGAAGCACAATTTGGAATGAGCTCAAGAAAGTTCTGGATCAGATCCAGTCTACTCCAAAGAAAGCTGCTGTCCGGAGTCTACCTCCATCCCAGTCAAAGACGAAGGCTTCACCAAGGAAGCCACCACGACTAGAATGGAGGAAGAAGCAAATTGTGAACGAAATTAAGGATGATAGATCGAAGGGTAGGATAGAGGCTGCCCTGTTAGAATGGTTGTTTCAGATTCGATGGTAAAACCCCTCGAAGCCCTGACTTTATACCATTATCTTTATGCCCCTCCAGGATCTCATAATGATAATATAAATGATGTTGGCTACGTTTTTACTGTCTCTAGTGATGATGTAACTAATCATAACCTCTCTAACCCCGATTTTGATTTCCAAAATGATCCTCAAATCATGATTGTTCCCGACAAAAATGTTGATGAAAATGAAGAAGATGTCGATGACATCGGCTATGACAACACCGGAAGCGAGGAGCCAGTCCTCGAATGCAAAGGAGCTCCACTTGCCATCAACGTGGACTTTGAGATACAAAAGAGCCAAATACAGTAATAGAAGGATCTCTGGGTCAGGAAGAAGAAGAAATAACAGAAGTACATTTAAGAAGTGGCAAGGTACTGCCGCCAAGGACAGCTCCAATGGATAAAGAGAAACAGACAATTACTCAAGAAGAAGTATCTTCGACAACGGAAGAAGTACAAGTTCGAGATGAAATTGAAAATTCAAACAAGGTGGATTACAACGTGCTAGCTCATCTCAGGAAGTTGCCAGTCAAACTAAGCATTTATGATGCTTTGATCCTGTCAAAGGAGATGAGAGAAAATCCGATCAAGGCTCTACTTGATCTGGATATCTGCTTAGCACTGTTGGCTAGCACATCCTCAGATGGAGTTTGCACTTTGAAAGAACACCCTAGTGTAACCTTCACCAACGAAGATTTGGCTACTCAAGACAGCCGATCACAATCGTCCACTCTATATTTTTGTCATCGTCGATTCGACTTGCAGCTCGCAGTCATGGTAGATCCCGAGCGTCGCTCAGTATAATGAGCATACGAACGTCAGCTTACTTGACATCGGGACGCCGCTTCGGCACTATTTTTAGAGCCGTATCGTATTTTAAAAGGGGAGGTCGCCTCACGTAAGTTGTCGGCGAATTTAAATTTTAAATTTGATTTAAATATATATATATAATTTAGAAAGTAGTATTTGGCTTTGAAAATAATTTTTAAATTTGAAAGTTTTAAGATATGAGATTAAACCGATCTCACATCCCAAATAGTTTATATAAACGAGCACCGCATCACAAATCGTGTATCTATCCCTAAGGATAGACACACGCTTGATGGTGGGGCTTCGATCAAATAAACTAGAAGTTTTGTGACATCCGTTTGGTCCGCGAACCAATTTTATAAGCCGACAAATTCCCCGCTTAATATGAAAGTATTAAACGGGGTTTATATTACTCGGGTTCTTTAAATTCCCTATAAGGGCAAGCCCCTATAGTTAATTACATCTTAAGTGACGGGAATCACCTAAGAAAACTCTCGATAATAACCAATAATTCGCTCTCAAGAATTTCAAAGTTTAAGGTTTTCAAAGATTGAATTTTGGAATTTCAATAGGGAATGGATCAAATTTTGGAACATTTTGTTTTATGAATCCAAAGGAAGAGAGGTAGGAGAAATTACCGATTCGAAGTGAACTTCGGTAATTTCCCGACTATCCTATTGTTCGCTTCGAATTTAGGAAAGTCCTAATGTTTATTTAGTATTTTAATCTTGCCAATTTTAATTAATTAGGACTTATATTTGTATGATAAAATCAAACAAATAGCACTAGAAGATGCGAGGGTTTATTGTCGTATCGGACGACTACCTCGGAATCCTAAGACCGGTTAGGGCTTAATTTGCAATGCAAATGCCTAACGAAGAGTCGAGGATTTATGTTGCACTAAGCAAGCTACCTCGAAGTCCTATGGCTTGGTTATTTAATTCTAGAAAAGTTTTGTCGAAGTAGGTTCAAGTTTTGCCGACGACGATGGCCGTGCTCGCCCACCATGCTCCAAGTTCCTTGTTGTTGCAGAGGTTTAGTTTTAGAAATCATAAATCGTGGGATGAGAGAAGTGTTTTGGTTTAGAGAAGTCTTAATTTCCAAGTGTTTTTTTTATTTTGATTAAAACAAATCTTAAAGTTGATTATAACGACACCGGTTAAGATCCCACGGTTCCATCCTTCCGCATCATTATTTTTATCGGATTCACTTAATCCGTATGAATTTGCTAAACTCAACCGAATGAGTTCCACACTTTCATTTAGACCGTGGGAAATCCCGTTAGCAACACGTAGGTTACATCATCCGAGGTATTCCCGATCATCCAACAGGACGTTTTAATTTAGTTGTAATTGTAGTTTTGTGTTTCGTTTGTGATTAAATTTCGAGTTGTTTTATATTTTGAAATGTCGTGGCGGTGAATTTTATCTTGCAATGACTTTTAACTTAATTTGGTTTCGGTTTTAGGGTCTATCCTAAAGGTGTGGGTTTTCATGCAACTGTTGTTTTATCATGCAAGAAAAATAAAGTACAATGCAGTTAAATAAATTGCAATAATGTAAATTGCTGGAAAATAAATTGCAGGAAAGCAAATTGCAATAATACAAATGCGTACTCGGAGGGTCTTCCCGTCATCCCAAGCTGCACTTAAAACACAATTAGCATACTTAAGCAAGTTCCTAGGTAAGGCTAAGGGAAAGGTTATGGTTTTCTACCAAATTCCTAATCCTATAGTCTAGTCATTTCCTATGACGTCTAGGTTCTTTGTGTTTGGTTTGAGGACGATTTTCTTCATCAAAGAATAATCAGATTCAATTGTTCTTATAAATGTCCTATCATATCGAGGAAGTGCTTAAGAAGGATCTTAAACATCTTTTCAATATTTTTAGGATTGTTTTAAGTCCAAATGAATTTAATTATATAAATGAATCGATCGTCCGAGGTTTTCAAGTTTTGTTAACTTCATCGCTGAACTAGGACATTCGAATATCCTATGAGTGAAGTGACACTTCATTTAATGTTTTATTTAGGAGTTATAATAACTAAAGCTTTCAAGGGTAGATTAGTATTCAAATGATTTCGGTTTAAGTTAAAGAGTTTAAATTTGGAATAGTGTTCAAGTCGCTTTAAATTTATTTTCTTTCTGTTTTAGGTGATGTTATATTTAATTCAATTTAATTTAATTTTAATTGAGTTTTAATTTAATTTAATTTGATTGAGTTTGATTTAATTTGATTTGATGTTTAATTAATTTGATTTGATTTAATTTTAATTTGATTATTTAATTTAATTTAATTCAATTATTTAATTTAATTTATTTAATTTAATTTAATTTGATTTAATTCAATTTTATTTAATTAATTTAATTTATTTAATTTAATTTAATTTAATTTAATTTAATTTAATTTAATTTAATTTTTAATTTAATTTAATTGTTAATTTAATTTGATTTAACTTAATTTAATTTTTAATTTTAATTCGAAATTTTAAAAGAGTTTAATAATTCAATTAAGTCTTTTAATGTTTCAAATTTGAGTTATCATTTTAATTAAGAGTTGAATATTAATGAGATAATTAATTTAGGGACTTTTTAAATTAAAGAATAAATCTCTTCCTAATAAATATCCCTTATTTTAATAATTCCAATTTATTATTCCTCCAAATTTAATCTATTATTTAATTAAAGTTTAATCATTTTAAAATTATTTAATGGGTTTCTACCCTTTAATTATTTAAATTTCAATCATCCAAATCAGATTAAGATTAAATGTGTTACTTGTTGATTTTTTATTAAACCTAAAGTTTTAATTAAGGGTTGAAAGTTTAATTACCATTTTACCCTTTAAGCTTAATAATTTCATAACTCACTAAATTGAACCCAAATGAACTTGAAATTTTTATGTGACTTCACTCATATGTCAATAAAGACATGAGAGGAGAAAATGTGATTTTTCTGTATTTAATTTATTTATATAATTATTTTTGGTGGAAAATAGAGATTTTCAAGGAAAATTTAATAATATGACCAAGGGAAAGTTTCTGTCCTTAAGAAAATTAGGGGACATTCCTAATGACCAGAGAAGCACTTGGACCAATTTTGGTGATTTTTTGAATTATATTATTTTTATTATAATTATTTTGAGTTTTGGAGTGTTAATTAATTTAAAAATAAAATAAATGTTGAAAAATGGATTTTATATTTTTCAAAAATCTCTCTGATATCAAGGAAACCAGAGAAGCAAATTTTGCAATTTTCTGATTTTTCTATGATTTATTGTAATTATTTTAGTGAAAATGCTAGAAAATACATTTTTTTTTAATTTTAAAATTACCCTAGGGCTTTAAAATTTAATATCTCACTAAATAGACTTAGGAAAAATAATGGGGTTTGTTCCTAAGTGATTAAAATTCAAAATATGACATTTTGGTGAATTTTATTATTTTTTGTGATTTTTATTATTTTTTAATTATTAAAATATTAAAATATTATTAAAAATCAACTTTTTTAGAAAATCGAAATTTTAATTTTCCTAGGTTTCCCTAATATCAGAGAGGCTCCAAAACCAATTTGGTGAATTTTTGAAAAGTATTTTAAAAGTTATGAATTTTTAAAATTTAAAATGGCTAAGTGGCTTAATCAACCCAATTAGTGGGGCTAACCAAGTCCAATTGACCTCAAATTTTTATGATGGATTCCTCTGATCCTAAAGGTCAGTGGAGAATTGATTTCAAGTCAATTTGATGCCTGGTTAATTCTAATTATTTAAAGACCTATTTTGGGTGTTTAAGCCAATTAGGGTTGTTTTACATGAACTAAGTCAAAACCTATTTTTCCTAGTGGTTCTCTCGGTCATAAGGAACATCACCAAATTTTCCTAGAATTTATTTCACAACATGCTATTTTTTGGAATTAAAATACTCAAAACAAGAACATGCATTTGAAAAATAAATAACTTTTCACAGAGATGGCCTCCGACCTCGGAAAATTCAGGGAATGTTCCCAAGTTCGAGGCTTCAAAAGCCCTATGGTCTCATGCCATGGTGAATTGTATACATGCATGGAGAATTAAATGTATGCAGAGAGTAAATAAATTATAAAAAATAAAATACTTGATGAAATTAAATGATTTCTTTTCCACATTATTCTCCTCTGTTCACCGAGCAAGAGGGTATTTTTATTTTATTTTTGTGATTTTTCTACACAAAGATATGGATTTTTAAAGTTTCGATATTTAATAAATACATTAAATACCATATTTATCTACTTATCCACGCGGCGCCGCCGAAACATCGGCAGCTCCGAAGGGGTACGTGTCGCGCTGTGATTGGGCGCCGCCATCTGAGTCATCCGTCCCGGGCCCCGCGTTCTCGCACCGTTTCCCGGTCCGACGCCATCCGAGCCGTTCGGTCCGCGCGTGTATCGAATGGACGACATCCGTTCATCGTCCCCAAGTGTTCTCACCCGAGAGCCGTCCACACTAAATCCCTAAGATCTCACTCGATTCTCAATGGATTTTTACGTTCTTATACTCTATGGATTCGTCTCGAAGAGACGAACACATCTATACGGCTAACATGCATCGAAACTAAGGCATTTGAAATGAAGAATCTCCGAAGCTCGGGATGGAGAGTTAGCTCATACCTTGGCTCGTAGAAGGGTGGCTTCAATCCGAGAGTTGTTGCACCTTCGATCGGGTCCCGAGCAAGCTCCGCATGAAATCTCCCGGTCCTGGGAATTGTCCGGATATGATTTCGACCAAGCCCGATCACAAAGCTCGAGGCCGGAGTAACCGGGTGGCCCGGAGATGGGGCTTTTGTCGGTGGACACCTTCCCTCGGTCCAGTGAAGGTGTAGAGCCAATCAATTCGAGAATTGGCTCACCGTGGAGAAGTGTCCTGGTTTTGGGTGGAATTTCAACTCCGAAATCGAGCTTACAGAGGAGAAATGGCAGGGGAATCTCACTCGGGGATCAAGTGTTCTAAGAGTGGAGAAGGGTCTGGAACAATTTTGCGCAGTTTTGGCAAGGTTTGTGCTTAGCTCCCCTCATGGCCGAGAGGGGTGGAGTTTAAATAGGAGAGGGTGGAAGGCCTCTCAGAGGGAGTCGAGGCATGGGATTAGCTGCTCTGGTGAGGAGAAGAACAGCCATGGTGACCACTAGGCATGGGGCAGCTCAAGCAAGTGAAAATTTCAATGTTGGCTCACATGTGAGCTCTCGGCCATGGTGTTTTCCTGCGGCCCGGTGGCCGGCCGGCCAGGCAATGGTCACCATCTTGGTCAGGTGGGTCGTGGTCCGGGTTTAGTGTAGGCAATCGAGGTTTGACATGTGTAAAGGAGTTTGATTTAAATGGAATGGGAGAAGGCTCACTTTGGCTTGGTTTGGGTCAACCCACCATTTTGGGCTTGGTGCACCCTTCCAAGCTCTGATTTTGAGCCGAGGGAATCATTTAGGTCAGCTTAGAAGGAGTGGTGAAGTCTCCATCCATGATGAGGTGGCTAAACATGGTTTAGTGTGCGACATGATTAAGGTAAAAAAGGTTAAAGGAGGTTTAAGAAAGAACCCCTCTTCTTGCCATAAATGGACTAATGACAAGTCAAAGCCCTCATGGCTTCATGTGGCTTCGAGAATGGCTTCGTTCATGGCTTCATTTGGCTTGGGAAAAGGTTGATTTGTTTCATGAAAAGGGTTTTAGAAATTTTTGACATTTAGGGGGTAATTTGACATGTGGCTTGATTTGGAATGGTTTAATTGATGATTTTGAAACTTAGGGGTGATTTTGATCAAATGGATGATGAGGGGAAGTGTCATGTGGGCTTTAGGATGATTTGGGCTTTTAAAATTTAATGAAGATGGGTTTTTAAGAAGGTTTAAGGGAAGTGGGCTTTTAAGTTTAAGGATGTGTTCATGGATGGGAATTTTTGTAGAAGTTTGGGCCAAATAGTTGTTGGTTTTGGTTTAGGGATGTTTCATGAATAATTTGAAATAGATTTAAGGTGGTTTGGGTTTGAATCTGGGTTGAATTTGGGTTTATGTCAAAAATGGGCCTTTTGATTTCGGGTTGAATTTGAGTGGGGTTTGGGTCAAAATCTTGGGCAAATCATGTTAGTGTTTTGTTTATGGGGATGTTAAGGAAGGTTTAGGAAAGATTTGGGGTTAATTGGAGTTGAATTGGGTTAGTTTGGGCTAAGTTTGGGTCATGGGTCCAAATTCGGGCTTTAAGGCCCAAAGTGAAATTGGATCCAAATGTCAATCAAATTGACTTGGATTTGGTCTAAATTGGTATCGGGGATGTCGAATTGAAGTTTAGAATTGAATTGGACCAGAATTTGGGTCAATTGGATAGGTTTGGTTTAACATCGGGTCTACTTTGGGTTAAATGGGTCAATTTGGGGGTTTTGACAAAAGTAGGGTAAATCGACAAAATTGGCCCATGGTGTAGTTGGACAAAAATGAAATTGGGAATATTTAGGATTTTCTGGAATTTTCTGGGAATTTTCTGAATTTTTGGATTTTTAGGCCAAGAAGGGTATTTTGGGTATTTGGAGGGTATTGGGGGGTATTTTTGGAATCTTTGGTATTTTTGGGTATGGATGATCAATTTGAGTGATGTGGAGATGTTTGGGATTGATTTTGGAAAATTTTGGGTAATTTGGAAATTTTGCAAAAATTCGGGTAATTTCAAGGTTTTGGGTAGTTTAGTAGGTGTAGGGTCTCGGGGTCAAAAATTGAAAATTTGGGAAATTGAAGATTGGGTGGATGTAAGTGGAAAGAAGTCATTTTGGTTGAGCCATGAAGCCATGAAGCCATATGAGCCATGAAAGGACTCATTTGAGGCATTCACTATGTTGTTCCTAACCCTCTTAGCCAAGGGCTTAGGGGTTAAGGACCATCCATGTGAATCACCCACATGAGTCAGGAGGTTAAGTTGGGTATGGGTGTGGTTTTAGGAAGTGTGTGGAAATGTAGTGTGTAAGTGTAGTGTAAGTCAGCCCCCTCACCGCGACTGTGCCACCTGTAAGGGCCTCCTAAGGCCAAAGAATCCTATAGGAACTCATCCTTTAAACTTCCACATTCGATTTCAACCCTCTAGGTGATTAGGGGTCTATAGTCAAGTTTGTGGAGTTTGCAGGGAGTTTAGAAGTGGTTTGAATTTCTAAAAGGCGGGTCCCAATTCTAGTCCTCTAAGATAGTCAAAAGGAAAAGCCTAAGGCTAGATCCTAAGCACTAAAAAGAAGAAGGGAAGACCTCATCAAAAATGAGGTCAACAAATGGACCTCAATAGTGTGGTGAGCCGATCGGAGAACACCGCGCGTATTGGTGTCGACCGAAGCGATCAACAAAACCAACACGGATGTCCAAGTGACGAACTTAGGACGAAGTAGAAGAGTTTCGCCGGGGAGTGTCAAGTATATCTCTGGAACCGGAGATTCTTGAACTCTCGCTGGGAAAGGAAAAGGAGGTAAATCCCAAATCACATGACCTGGGGAATTTCGATTTAGATTTTATTTTGTTTTAGATTTTTATGTGTGAGTTTAGATTTCAACTTGGAGTTTTTTTTTTAGATCGAAGTTCGTCAAAATTAATTTGAAGGATTTGATTTGAAATTAAAATCGGAGTTCCGAGGTTTTAGATGTAACATCTCCAACCTCGAAAGAAAATTGAATTGATTAGATTGAATCGTTGCAATGAGAAGAGATCTCAGAGCAAAGTGGTGTTGGATATAAAATCCTTAACCTCAAGAGTTTGATTTTGATGTATTTCATCGCAATAGGGAAAGAATCCTAAAGCAATGCAGTCTCGGATGTAAATTCCTTAACCCCGGGAATTCGATTTGATGTATTTCAAAGTGCATAGGGAAAGAATCCTAAAGCAATGCAGTTTTGGATGTAAAATCCTTGACCCAAAATGTTTGAATTTGATGTATTTCAGGTGCAATAGGAAAAGAATCCTAAAGCGAGGCGATCTTGGATGTAAAATCCTCGACCCAAAAGTTTTGAATTTGATGTATTTCAGTGCAATAGGAAAGAATCCTAAAGCGAGTGCAAGTCTTGGATGTAAAATCCTCGACCCAAAAGTTTTAATTTGATGTATTTCGGTGCACAATAGGAAAGAATCCTAAGCGATAGGTACTTGGATGTAAAATCCTCGACCCAAAAGTTTTGAATTTGATGTATTTCAAGGCAATGGGAAAGAATCCTAAAGCAAAGGCCAGTCTTGGATGTAAAATCCTCGACCCAAAAGTTTTAATTTTGATGTACTTCAGTGCAATAGGGAAAGAATCCTAAAGCAGTGCAGTCTTGGATGTAAAATCCTCGACCCAAAAGTTTTGAATTTGATGTATTTCAGTGCAATAGGAAAGAATCCTAAAGCGATGCGACTTGGATGTAAAATCCTCGACCCAAAAGTTTTTATTTTGATGTACTTCAGTGCAATAGGAAAGAATCCTAAAAGAGTGCAGTCTTGGATGTAAAATCCTCGACCCAAAAGAGTTTGATTTTGATGTATTTCAAAGGCACAGAAAAGGATCCTAAAGCAAGTGCAGTCTTGGATGTAAAATCCTCGACCCAAAAGAGTTTGATTTTGATGTATTTCAAGTGCGATAGGAAAAGGATCCTAGCAAGCGGTGCGCCTTGGATGTAAAATCCTCGACCCAAAAGTTTGAATTTGATGTATTTCGGTGCAATAGAAAAGAATCCTAAAGTGCAGGTACTTGGATGTAAAATCCTCGACCCAAAAGGTTTGAATTTCGATGTATTTCAAAGTGTAATAGGAAAAGGATCCTAAAGCAAAGGCAGTCTTGGATGTAAAATCCTCGACCCAAAAGGTTTGAATTTTGATGTATTTCGGTGCAATAGGAAAGGATCCTAAAGGTGCAAGTCTTGGATGTAAAATCCTCGACCCAAAAGTTTGAATTTTGATGTATTTCAGTGCAATAGGAAAAGAATCCTAAAGCAGTGCAGTCTTGGATGTAAAATCCTCGACCCAAAAGAGTTTGAATTTGATGGAGACTTGAAGCCTGGAAAGATTGAATTCGGAATTTTGGAAATTTGGAAGGATGAGTTTGAACTCGATTGAAATTTGATTTAAGATTTGATTTGAAATTTGGAAGATCAAGTTCGAAACTTGATCGAGATTGGATTTAGAATTTGATCGAGGATTTGATTTGAAATTTGTAAAGATGGAATTTGATTTTGAAGTTTGGAAGGATGGAATTTGAGATTTGTGTTGATTTCGTTTATCTTTTAATGGTTCAAATTTTATTTTATTGTTTATTTAATGTTCATGTGAACTTGGTGTTTGTCATTTTTCAGCTTTTTTTTTAGAAAGTTTTCTTTTATTCTTTTTTTTTTATTTCTTTTCTGTTCTTTGTTCGAAGTTCATTTAACTTTAATGGCGTTTCCTAATCAATTTGCACAAAAGAGGTGAAGGCCAAAAACGTGACATGGTCACTTTCATTCCAATCATGTCGAAGATACATCATACAACTCGATCTCGGAATATATTTCATACAATCCATGTAGACTCAAACGGATCGTGTATGATCTTTGTTGATCCATCAAAAGAATCATCCGTCAAAAATCCATGTCCGAATAGTGAGGTACATGGTCTATAACATCACCTTCCAAGCCATCCTCGGCAAGGATGCCTGCTGGATGTACGTCGGAGGTGTGATATTTCCCATGTAACTCACAAGCTCGTAAGGCCGGAGGTTCTCTAGCTCCGGATCCGGTCGGAAATGGTAAGGTATTTTACCTGTCGTCCATCCTCCCGAAAGTAACCGAGATTCGCTCCACCGGCACCCTCGGTATGCAATGCTTTGCGATATCCGCTCCGTTACCTTGCAGCATCATGACGGAACCCACCGGTAAAGGTATCTTCATCGGCCCTCGGAACTCACCCGGGCCCGCTATCCGGAGGTCGGATCCGAACATGATGTTACACTCATTCAAGAAAGAGACCGTGCGAAAGGTCCGACGAAGTCGTGGTGATCAATATGTGGGGGTATGCGATCACCCCGTTTGTAGATGTTGATAATGCAGCTATTGGGTATGCAACCGTCGGCAAGTACCCTCCATGTTATCAATCTTTTTACCATTCTCTCGATAACCGATGGCATCGGATCTACTCGCCCATGACGGAGTATTCCGGTGGGTTTCCCTTCCCGTCTTCAAAGAAGTTGTAGCAAAGCATCCGCATCAGACTGTGATTCTTCCTTTCCCCGGCATCCATCTCCGGGGTTCCGAGTATGTATTTTCCCTCGAGCGCCTCGCTCGGCCCATTCTTTTCGTATCCCGGATACAATCCACGATTTGCCGTTGTTCATACTCCGAGAATACGTCGGTGTGTAGCTCGAGGCCTTCTAGTATGTTGATTCTTCTTCCTTTAATTCTCTCGAAGTATTCGAAAGTTTTCTTTTCAACATTCTCGCATCCTCTCCAGCCTCGTATTCCTGAATGATCTCGCAGATGGCGAGGCCTTGTGACATATTGTGGGATATATGGTTCAATCCCTTCACGTTCCCCCGCATACCTCGGCTCCTCGTGGATGATGCCTCGTCGGACATCCCCGGGTCGCTTCGCAACAAGGTCATGCACTGCTTGGTGGTTCTATCCGGTGGCGTGGTAGCCTTCTTCCTTCTGATCTTCTGGAGATCTCCCTGGTTCTTTCTGTTATTCTAGGAGCTGGCCTCCTTTCTTCAGGTTCCTGGTGAACCGGTGTCCTTGAAGTGTATGTGCTGGCATTAGCAATTGTCTCGTCGCGCTGGTCCGCAGCTAGTTTTGTTAACATCTTACGGATACGGCGATTCTTATTTCTTCGTTGCGTGGCTGTGAGAGTAGCTCTCCGAACTTCTTGAATCTCTGCGGGCGCGGCGCTGACAAGCCTGCCCTCCGCTGTAGCGACTACGGACTTCATTTTCTTGTCTTCTTCGGTGTTTGCTTTTCTTTTCTTGTTGTTGGATTGGTGGCTTGGGCCACCCACTTTCATCATCGTCCGTCCGGGCAGTTCTTCTCGCTAACCGGGACCTGACCACTTTCCTCGTATCGTAGGCTCCGTCGGTGCGAAATCCGAGTCAATCTCGATTATCGCTCCATCTTTCACCCTCTTTTCATCGAGTGCAAGGCTTACGCCATTCTTAAAGTTCAAGACCAACCGCCCGTTCGACATTTCCCCGCGAAAAGACAAGGAAAAGGATCGTGGGTTGTACTAAGAACAAGAACATTAAGAAAATGTTTATTAAAGATACATTTTTTATTATTCTTATATTTTAACAGAATGAAGTAGGATAAGATCGAGAAAGGGACTTTGATTTGGAGAAGAAAACGAGGAAAACTTTATTATCATTTATTTATTTATTTTAAGCACATTTTATTATTTTGGGTTCGGACCCAATCACAAGTAATTACTTCACCCGTGTTTCTTAGGGATGAAGAATTCATTCCTTCGAAACATCGGGTAGCGTAATATTTTTTCAAGTATCGTCCGTTGGATCGGAAGCATATGTCGTTCTCCCGGCAATTTACTAGCCGGTAGGAACCTCCACGAGTATCATCGCTTCAACCACAAACGGTCCTTCCCAGTGGGTGTCGGCACTTATTTTTAGGTTGTGTTGTATTTTAAAAGTGGGAGGTCGCCTAATGAAGTTGTCGGCGAATTTAAATTTTAAATTTGATTTAAATATATATATAATTTAGAAAGTAGTATTTGGCTTTGAAAATAATTTTTAAATTTGAAAGTTTTAAGATATGAGATTAAACCGATCTCACATCCCAAATAGTTTATATAAACGAGCACCGCACCATAAATCGTGTATCTATCCCTAAGGATAGACACACCGCTCGATGGTGGGGCTCGATCAAATAAACTAGAAGTTTTGTGACATCCGTTTCGTCCGCGAACCAATTTTATAAGCCGACAAATTCCCGCTTAATATGAAAGTATTAAACAGGTTTATATTACTCGGGTTCTTTAAATTCCCTATAAGGGCAAGCCCCTATAGTTAATTACATCTTAAGTGACGGGAATCACCTAAGAAAACTCTCGATAATAACCAATAATTCCGCTCTCAAGAATTTCAAAGTTTAAGGTTTTCAAAGATTGAATTTTGGAATTTCAATATGGAATGGATCAAATTTTGGAACATTTTGTTTTGTGAATCCAAAGGAAGAGAGGTAGGAGAAATTACGGATTCGAAGTGAACTTCGGTAATTTCTCGACTATCCTATTGTTTGGCTTGAGCTTAGGAAAGTCCTAATGTTTATTTAGTATTTCAATCTTGCCAATTTTAATTAATTAGGGCTTATATTTGTATGATAAAATCAAACAAATAGCCTAGAAAATGTGAGGGTTTATGTCGTATCGGACGACTACCTCGGAATCCTAAGACCGGTTAGGGCTTAATTTGCAATGCAAATGCCTAACGAAGAGTCGAGGATTTATGTTGCACTGAGCAAGCTACCTCGAAATCCTATGGCTTTGTTGTTTAATTCTAGAAAAGTTTCGTCGAAGTAGGTTCAAGTTTTGCCGACGACGATGGCCGTGCCGCCCACCATGCTCCAAGTTCCTTGTTGTTGCAGAGGTTTAGTTTTAGAAATCATAAATCGTGGGATGAGAGAAGTGTTTTGGTTTAGAGAAGTCTTAATTTCCAAGTGTTTTTTTTTATTTTGATTAAAACAAATCTTAAAGTTGATTATAACGACACCGGTTAAGATCCCACGGTTCCATCCTTCCGCATCATTATTTTTATCGGATTCACTTAGTCCAGCATGAATTTGCTAAACTCAACTCGAATGAGTTCCACACTTTCATTTAGACCGCGGGAAATCCCGTTAAGCAACACGTAGGTTACATCATCCGAGGTATTCCCGATCATCCAACAGGACGTTTTAATTTAGTTGTAATTGTAGTTTTGTGTTCGTTTCGTGATTAAATTTCGAGTTGTTTTATATTTTGAAATGTCGTGGCGGTGAATTTTATCTTCGCAATGACTTTTAACTTAATTTGGTTTCAGCTTTAGGGTCTATCCTAAAGGTGTGGGTTTTCATGCAACTGTTGTTTTATCATGCAAGAAAAATAAAGTACAATGCGATTAAATAAATCGCAATAATGTAAATCGTCGGAAAATAAATTGCGGAAAGCAAATCGCAATAATACAAATGCGTACCCTGGAGGGTCTTCCCGTCATCCCAAGCCGCACTTAAAACACAATTAGCATACTTAAGCAAGTTCCTAGGTAAGGCTAAGGGAAAGGTTATGGTTTTCTACCAAATTCCTAATCCTATAGCTAGTCATTTCCTATGACGTCTAGTGTTCTTTGTGTTTCGGTTTGAGGACGATTTTCTTCATCAAAGAATAATCGAATTCAATTGTTCTTATAAATGTCCTATCATATCGAGGAAGTGCTTAAGAAGGATCTCAAACATCTTTTCAATATTTTTAGGATTGTTTTAAGTCCAAATGAATTTAATTATATAAATGAATCGATCGTCCGAGGTTTTCAAGTTTTGTTAACTTGCTCGATGAACTAGTGACATTTGAATATCCTATGAGTGAAGTGACACTTCATTTAATGTTTTATTTAGGAGTTATAATAACTAAAGCTTTCGAGGGTAAATTAGTATTCAAATGATTTGGTTTAAGTTAAAGAGTTTAAATTTGGAATAGTGTTCAAGTTGCTTTAAATTTATTTTCTTTCGTTTTAGTGTGATGTTATATTTAATTCAATTTAATTTAATTTTAATTGATTTTTAATTTAATTTAATTTGATTGAGTTTGATTTAATTTTATTTGATGTTTAATTAATTTGATTTGATTTAATTTTAATTTGATTATTTAATTTAATTTAATTCAATTTAATTGTTTAATTTAATTTAATTTAATTATTTAATTTAATTTAATTTAATTGTTTAATTTAATTTAATTTAATTATTTAATTTAATTTAATTTAATTTAATTTAATTGTTAAATTTAACTTAATTTTAATTTAATTTATCTTTAATTTACTTTATTTTCAATTTTAATTAAAATTTTAAAAGAGTTTAATAATTTAATTAAGTCTTTTAATATTTTAAATTTGAAGTTATCATTTTAATTAAAAATCGAGTATTAATGATATAATTAGTTTAGGGATTTTTTAAATTAAAGAATAAATCTCTTCCTAATAAATATCCCTTATTTTAATAATTCCAATTTATTATTCCTCCAAATTTAATCTATTATTTAATTAAAGTTTAATCATTTTAAAATTATTTAATGGGTTTCTACCCTTTAATTATTTAAATTTCAATCATCCAAATCAGATTAAGATTAAATGTGTTACTTGTTGATTTTTTATTAAACCTAAAGTTTTAATTAAGGGTTGAAAGTTTAATTACCATTTTACCCTTTAAACTTAATAATTTCATAACTCACTAAATTGAACCCAAATGAACTTGAAATTTTTATGTGACTTCACTCATATGTCAATAAAGACATGAGAGGAGAAAATGTGATTTTTCTGTATTTAATTTATTTATATAATTATTTTTGGTGGAAAATAGAGATTTTCAGGGAAAATTTAATAATATGACCAAGGGAAAGTTTCTGTCCTTAAGAAAATTAGAGGACATTCCTAATGACCAGAGAAGCACTTGGACCAATTTTGGTGATTTTTTGAATTAGATTATTTTTATTATAATTATTTTGAGTTTTGGAGTGTTAATTAATTTAAAAATAAAATAAATGTTGAAAAATGGATTTTATATTTTTCAAAAATCTCTCTGATATCAAGGAAATCAGAGAAGCAAATTTTGCAATTTTCTGATTTTTCTATGATTTATTGTAATTATTTTAGTGAAAATGCTAGAAAATACATTTTTTTTTAATTTTAAAATTACCCTAGGGCTTTAAAATTTAATATCTCACTAAATAGACTTAGGAAAAATATGGGGTTTGTTCCTAAGTGATTAAAATTCAAAATATGACATTTTGGTGAATTTTATTATTTTTGTGATTTTTATTATTTTTTAATTATTAAAATATTAAAATATTATTAAAAATCAACTTTTTTAGAAAATTGAAATTTTAATTTTCCTAGGTTTCCCTAATATCAGAGAGGCTCCAAAACCAATTTGGTGAATTTTTGAAAAGTATTTTAAAAGTTATGAATTTTTAAAATTTAAAATGGCTAAGTGGCTTAATTAACCCAATTAGTGGGGCTAACCAAGTCCAATTGACCTCAAATTTTTATGATGGATTCCTCTGATCTTAAAGGTCAGTGGAGAATTGATTTCAAGTCAATTTGATGCCTGGTTAATTCTAATTAATTAAAGACCTATTTTGGGTGTTTAAGCCAATTAGGGTTGTTTTACATGAACTAAGTCAAAACCTATTTTTCCTAGGGTTCTCTGGTCATAAGGAACATCACCAAATTTTCCTAGAATTTATTTCACAACATGCTATTTTTTGGAATTAAAATACTCAAAACAACAACATGCATTTGAAAAATAAATAACTTTTCACAGAGATGGCCTCTGACCTTGGAAAATTCAGGGAATGTTCCCAAGTTCAGAGGCTTCAAAAGCCCTATGGTCTCATGCCATGGTGAATTGTATACATGCATGGAGAATTAAATGTATGCAGAGAGTAAATAAATTATAAAAAATAAAATACTTGATGAAATTAAATGATTTCTTTTCCACATTATTCTCCTCTGTTCACTCGAGCAAGAGGGTATTTTTATTTTATTTTTGTGATTTTTCTACACAAAGATATGGATTTTTAAAGTTTCGATATTTAATAAATACATTAAATACCCTATTTATCTACTTATCCACGCGGCGCCAGCGAAACATCGGCAGCTCCGAAGGGGTACGTGTCGCGCTGTGATTGGGCGCCGCCATCTGAGTCATCCGTCCCGGGCCCCGCGGTTCTCGCGCCGTTTCCTGGTCCGACGCCATCTGAGCCGTTCGTCCGCGCGTGTATCGAATGGACGGCATCCGTTCATCGTCCCCAAGTGTTCTCACCCGAGAGCCGTCCACACTAAATCCCTAAGATCTCACTCGATTCTCAATGGATTTTTACGTTCTTATACTCTATGGATTCGTCTTGAAGAGACGAACACATCTATACGGCTAACATGCATTGAAACTAAGGCATTTGAAATGAAGAATCTCCATAAGCTCGGGATGGAGAGTTAGCTCATACCTTGGCTCGTAGAAGGGTGGCTTCAATCTGAGAGTTGTTGCACCTTCGATTGGGTCCCAGCAAGCTCCAGATGAAGTCTCCTAGTCTGGGGAATTGTCTGGATATGATTTCGACCAAGCCCGATCACAAAGCTTGGAGGCTGGAGTAACTGGGTGGCCTGGAGATGGGGCTTTTGTTGGTGGACACCTTCCCTTGGTCTGGTGAAGGTGTAGAGCCAATCAATTTGAGAATTGGCTCACTGTGGAGAAGTGTCCTGGTTTTGGGTGGAATTTCAACTCTGAAATTGAGCTTACAGAGGAGAAATGGCAGGGGGATCTCATTGGGGATCAAGTGTTCTAAGAGTGGAGAAGGGTCTGGAACAATTTTGGCAGAGTTTTGGCAAGGTTTGTGCTTAGCTCCCCCATGGCCGAGAGGGGTGGAGTTTAAATAGGAGAGGGTGGAGGGCCTCCCGGGGAGTTGAGGCATGAGATCGACCTGCTCTGGTGAGGAGAAGAACGACCATAGTGGCCATCGGGCATGGGGCAACTCGGCAGGTGAGAATTCCAAGCTCGGGCTCACATGATGCTCTCGGGTGTGGTGTTTTCCGGCGATCCAGTGCGGCTGGCCGTAGTGCATGGGTCACCATCTTGACCAGGGAGGTCGTGGCTTGGCAATGGTGAAGTCAATTGGGCTTGGACATGTGTAAAGTGTTTGGATTAAAATGGAATGGGGAGAGGCCATTTTGGCTTGAAATTGGTCAACCCATTGGTTTGGGTTGGGTTCACCTCCCCATGGCTGGTCTTGGGCTGAGAAAATCAGTTAGGCTAGCTGGTCAAGAGGTGGTGATGTCCTTATCCAAGAATATTTGGATTAAATCTTGGTTAAGGGGAGACATGCTTAAGGCTAATGACTTTTAGGAGATGGTTAAAGGACCTCCTCCTTTTGCCATTAATGGCATGGTCACATGCCAAACTTTCATGGCTTCATATGGCTTGTGAATGGCTCATCCTTGGCTCCATTTGGCTCGGGAAAAGGTTTGGTCAATTTCATGAAAATGGGTTTTAAGAATTTTGGATGTTTTGATGGAAATTTGTATGAAACTTGATTTGAAATAATTTGATGGTGAATTTAGGACTTAGGTAATGGATTTAATTAAGTGGATGACAAATGGAGATGTCATGTGGGCTTTAGGGTAGATTTGGGCTTTTGAATGTGGTGAAGTGGGCTTTTAGGAAAGTTTAAGGGAAATGGGCTTTTGATTTTAGGATGGGCATTTGGATAAAAATTTTGTGAAAAACTTTGTCAAATAAATGTCATAATTGGTTTAGGGATGTTCTATGAAGGGCTTGGAATCAGTTTGATGTGATTTGGAGTTGAATTGGTTTGAATTTGGGTTTATTCGGTAAGTGGGCCTATGTAGGTCCAAGTGGGCCAAATTGGGATAATGTTGGGCTAGAGTTGAAATTGATGTAAAATAAATGTTGAGAAATGTTTATGGGGGTGTTAAGGAAGGTTTAGAAAAGATTTGGGGTTAATTGGAGTTGAATTGGGTGAGTTTGGGCTAAGTTTGGGTCATGGGTCCAAATTGGGCTTTAAGGCCCAAAGTGAAATTGGATCCAAATGTCAATCAAATTGGACTTGGATTTGGTCTAAATTGGTATTGGGAATGTCGAATTGAAGTTTAGAATTGAATTGGACCAGAATTTGGGTCAATTGGATAGGTTTGGTTTAACATTGGGTTCACTTTGGGTTAAAATGGGTCAATTTGGGGGTTTTGACAAAAGTAGGGTAAATTGACAAAATTGGCCCATGGTGTAGTTGGACAAAATGAAATTAGGAATATTTAGGATTTTCTGGAATTTTCTGGGAATTTTCTGAATTTTTGGATTTTTAGGCCAAGAAGGGTATTTTGGGTATTTGACGGGTATTTTTGGAATCTTTGGTATTTTTGGGTATGGATGATCAATTTGAGTGATGTGGAGATGTTTGGGATTGATTTTGGAAAATTTTGGGTAATTTGGAAATTTTGCAAAAATTCGGGTAATTTCAAGGTTTTGGGTAGTTTAGCAGTGTAGGGTCTCGGGTCAAAATCGAAAATTTGGGAAATTGAAGATTGGGTGGATGTAAGTGGAAAGAAGTCATTTTGGTTGAGCCATGAAGCCATGAAGCCATATGAGCCATGAAAGGACTCATTCGAGGCATTCACTATGTTGTTCCTAACCTCTGTCAAGGGCTTAGGGGTTAAGGACCATCCATGTGAATCACCCACATGAGTCGGAGGTTAAGTTGGGTATGAGTGTGGTTTTAGGAAGTGTGTGGAAATGTAGTGTGTAAGTGTAGTGTAAGTCAGCCCCTTCACCGGACCTGAGCCACCAGTAAGGCGATCCTAAGGCCAAAGAATCCTATGGAACTCATCCTTTAAACTTCCACATTTGATTTCAACCCTCTAGGTGATTAGGGGTCTATAGTCAAGTTTGTGGAGTTTGCAGGGAGTTTAGAAGTGGTTTGAATTTCTAAAAGGTGGGTCCCAATTCTAGTCCTCTAAGACAGTCAAAGGAAAAGCCTAAGGCTAGATCCTAAGTACTAAAGAGAAGAAGAGAAGACCTCATCAAAAAGAGGTCGACAGAGGGTTCAAATTTTCCTCCTATCTCGCGGTGTGCAAGAATAGGTCTCTTGAGAACGAGAACTAAGTCACCAACTTTGAAGGTTCTTGGGCGGACTCGGCTTGTCATGGGCTTGAACCATTTTAGCTTGGTATAGTTCTAAATTCTTTTGCGCTACGAGTCTTTTCCCTTCCAAGCTTTCTAATTCTTCGAGTCGTAGTACGGCGTTTTCTTCGTCGTGATCTTGTTTCCGCAACCGCAATTACGAGTGAAGGAAGCCGAACCTCTAAAGGTAACAACGCCTCGGACCCATACACCGAGCGTAAGGTGTAGCTTCGAGTAGGAGTTCGAAGGTTGTCCGTAGAGCCGCACAAGGCTTCTATCAATTTCTCGTGCCAATTTCTCTTATTATCGTCCAAGGTTTTCTTTAAGATTTGAACGAGAGTTTTATTAAAAGCCTCGGCGAGGCCGTTTGCTCTTGGGTAGTAAATTGTTGAGTATCGCCGCTCGATTCCGTGTCTCCCGACAAAATTGTTGATTTGTGTGCTTCGAATGCCGACCCGTTATCCGAGATGATCTCCCGCGGCACTCCGAAACGGTCAGACGACTTGGTTCTTGAAAAGCCGTAGCACGTGGTGTGCTTTCACTTCTCTAAGTGGAACCGGCCGCCCACTTGGAAAAGCAATCTGTAGCCGCAAGAATGAAGCGATGTCCTTTTGAAGATGGTGGTTCATCGGACCCACTATATCCGTGCCCCAACATTCAAATGGCCACGACGCAATTGTCGGGTGCGAGCACATTTGGAGGTTGGTGTAGAACCACTCCGCGCACTTGGCATCGGTGACGCGCTCTTGGCGATTTTCATGCGGTCGGTCATCATCGAGGGCCGTAGCATCCCTAGTCTTTTAATTTTCATCTTCATTTTTGGACCCGACCGGTGAGCGCCACGCAGTCCCGAATGTACCTCTTCAACAATTTCACGGGCCTCGGACCCGCCTAGGCACCTTAGCCACATTTGATCAAAAGACCTTCGTATAATGTGTTGTTTATTAATGCGTAAGACGTGAGTTCTTTTCTTGATCCGATGGTCCAGCGACCTATCATCCGGTAGTTTTCCGCTTGCGGGTAGTATCATCAATGTGTCGTCGCCAATCTTCTTGTGTTTTCTGTCACTCATCGCAGTTGATTCTTTTTCTTTTCTGATTTGTGTATTGTGTCTATGTCGAGTCGTGATAGGACTCGACGTCACGCGGACCGACACTTCCATCGATTCATCTTGCAAACGGGCGATTCTTTTGCGAGACGGGCTAAAGCATCTCGCTAAAGCATTCTCTTTTCTAGGAATTTTGTAGATTGTCACATTTGGAATCCGTTCCAACAACTCGTATAACATACCTGGAAGTATTGTTCGAGTCTTCGCTTTAGAATTGCATCTTGTCCAGCGATCCGTTGAATGATTAACCTGTGAATCCCCAGTAGATGTTGATGTCCGTTATCCCAATTCGAATGGTTAATTCCAATCCCGTTATGAGGGCTTCGTATTACGCTTCGTTGTTTGTACACGGTTCGTCAGTGGTAGGAGTATCTTAACATCCCCCGCTCCGTGTTATAAAGATTAGCCCGATTCCCGCCTTTACCGGGCACTATCACTTGAGATTCTTCGTCTTTGTGTGCTGAAGATGCTCCGTCAAAATATAATTCCCAACGTCGATCGTCAAGGTCTTCTAGGTTCATTATTTGTTCATCTGGCAGATCGTCATTGAGAGGAGATTCGGCCGGTAAAGGGTGTGCCGCGAGGAAGTCCGCTAAGACTTGTCCCTTTACGGCACGCAGAGGCACGAAAGTTATATCGAATTGCAATAATATCATCGACCATCCGGCAAGTCCGTCGGAAAGTGTTGGACGAGTCATCAAGTATTGCAATGGATTAAACTTCGAAATCAAGTTGATCTTATGAGAAAGCATGTAGTGCCCGAGCTTTTGAGCGGCGAAGATCGTGGCCAAACAATGCTTTTCAATTGCGGGATACCTTACTTCCGTCGGAAGTAAACGACGGCTTAAGTAGTAAAGAGCATTTTCTTTACCCTCATCATCGACTCCAGGCTAACAGTGGCTCCGAGAGAGTCATCTAAAGCCGCGGTGTAAAGTATCGCCGGTCTACTCGAGATCAGGGCTGCTAAGACGAGAGGTGTCATTAAATATTGTTTAATGTCTTCGAAGGCCTTATGGCATTTCTCTTCCCAAATAAATTTGGCGTCCTTTTTAACTAGTGCCGAGAAAGGCCGACACCTACTCGACGAGTTCGAGATAAAGCGTCGAAGATATGCCAACTTCCCTCGAAAAGATCGTAGTTGTTTTAAGGTTTTGGGAGGCGGCATTTCTAAGATAGCTTTAATCTTCTCCGGATCGATTTCAATTCCACGATGTCGGACAACGAATCCTAAGAATTTCCGGAGGTGACGCCGAAGGCGCATTTTAAGGGATTCATCTTAAGGTTAAATTGTCTTAATCGTTCGAAAACAATTCTCAAATCATACGAAGTGGTTTTCCTTTACTTTGCTTTTGATGACGACATCGTCCACGTAGCATTCGACTTGATTGTGGATGAGATCATCAAAAATTCTTGTCATTGCTCTTTGGTAGGTTGCTCCCGCGTTCTTCGGTCCGAATGGCATCACTGTGTAGCAGAAATACTCCGATCGGCGTTCGAATGCCGTAAGCTTTTCATCTCCCGGAGCCATTTTTATCCGGTTGTATCCTGAAGATCCATCCATGAATGAGAATATTTCATGTGTCGAAGCAATATCGATCATCGAGTCTGGAATCGGTAGAGGGAATTCATCTTTTGGACATGCCTTGTTGTAAATCTCCGAAGTCCACACAAATTCCGATCCGACCATTCTTCTTCTCGATCGGCACCACATTGGCTAACCGGGTCGGGTATTGTTCTTTACGGACAAATTTAGCGTCTATTAGCTTTTTTAACTTCGGCTATGACTTGTTGTTCGATTTCTAGACGCATTCTTCTCGGGACCTTGTCCGACCGGAACGAAGTAGGATCCACTCCTAGCTTATGGACCGCAACCTCGCGGGCTAATCTCGGCATTTCATCGTAGCTCCAAGCAAAACAGTCTTTAAATTCCATTAATAACTTGATTATTTCTTCGGAGTCTTCTTTATCGAGTAAGGAGCTAATAAAGGTAGGTCTAGCGCTCTTCGCTAGTACCTAAGTTAACTTCCATCAACTCATCTATTCATGGATTTAATTTCTTCTTCGAATTCGGTGGAGCGTCTCCAATTTGTAAATCTTCGAGTTCGTCTCGTAGTTTCCATGCAGCTTTCATTGGACTTGCAAGTGACAACCAAGCAAAATTCGGCATCGTCAACCGACCCTACCGTGCCGAATCCGAGTCCATACTTTGAATCGGGTGGACGACCGGAGTTATTCCATAACTTTTCAAAATGTTGTGATTGGCCTTTTGTCCATTGTCGAGGTAAGAAACTACGTTGAATTAAATTTTGAACACGGGGAGAGTACCACTCATAAGGTAATTCCATTAATTCCGATGAAGTGACATCTTCGAATTGTACATTATTTTCAGCTTTGGAGGAAGAAGCACCACGGTAGAATTTGATCGGCTTTGCACCGTCACTACGTACCTCTTTGACCTCCATACCCTCGATCTTATTAGAATGGATCGGAGTTAGGGTCATAGTATGTACGTAGTGGTTAATCTTCTCGTACATTGATTTGTATTCTTCGTTCTTTTCATCTTCGAGGGGATCTTCGTATTGCGGCTTCTTTCGACTTATTGCCGCCGCTTCTTGCTTGATTTCTTTTCTTCTTCAGTAACTATCATCCCAATCAACATTGATGGTTGGTTTCCTCCGTCCAATTGTCCTAGCGTCTCTACCACGACCTCGTCCCCGGCCTCGACCTCGGATGCGAGTCGTGGAGAAACCTTCACCATCTCGCCGGAAGGGAGTGGTGAGTGACCGTTGGACTAGAACTTCGGGTTCTTCGTTGTCTCGAACTTTCTTTGCTTCATTTGTTACGGTATCTCCGGAGAAGATTGTTTTCTTCGGCGGTGCATAATAAGTCGCATCTTCATGGATTCCAATTTCATGTACGGAGAATGGTCGCAAGTCACCTTGATGCACTCGTTCCCCTCCATCGTAAGTATTCGATGCACTGGTGCAGAGATGATGGTACCATCCCGTTTTCATGTATCCATGGTCGGCCCGCAGAGCGTTGAACGACGTTTCCGAATCGATTATGTGAAATTTTGCGGTTGTCTTTGCTAAGTCACCGGTCTTCATCGACAGCGTTATCGACCCGAGGGCTCTTTCTCCTTTCCGGTCGAATCCTCTTAATAACATTTTGTCGGCCTCGAGCTCACGAGCATCAATTTCCAAGTATGCTAGTGTTCGAAGACTCATTATATTGATTGATGCTCCCGGATCCACCAATACTCGGAGAGCGTAAACTTCCCAATTGTAACCGAAATGTACAACGGTCGGTCTGTGATCTCGTCAGTCCCAAGTAAGTAGGTCATTGTCCGTGAAGGTAACACTCCGTCGTTCCTTTAACGAGCAAACCTCATCTAAGGAATCTCCGGCCATTCGAGCTAAGCAAATTTCCTGGATCAAGTAAGGCCTCGATCGAGCTTCCCTCATCTCCTTTCGATAAGATGAGAGCATCGTAAATGCTCGTTGTGGCCGGTAGTTTCCTAAGATGGGCTAGCACGTTGTAGTCCACTTTGTTTCCATGCGTCTCGGCTTCTTCTCGAACGGGTATGTCTTCCGCCGGGGTTGGTTCTTCTTGAACAACCACCGCTTTCCTTCGTCTTTTGGACCCATTCTTGGAGGTAGAACTTTTCCACTTCTTAGGTTGACTTCGTAATTTCTTCCGAATCTAGTGTTGAGTTCGTCGGCTGTCTCCTCCCGAATCGGAATGACCGGCTCTTCCGGATTATCTTCCAAATCGAAGGCTCTAACTCTATCGTAATCGGAGCTCCTCGAAACTCGCAGATAGATCCGTTGCTTGCTGAGCTCTCGTAGCCTCCTTGATGGATGTCTTCTTCGTCATTTTGATCGTCGAGATCTTGTATGATTCGAGAATCGTTGTTGGTATCGAAATCGACGCCCGGATTGTCGCTAGTTACGTAATCGTTAGAAACGATCAAAACGTAGCCAACGCCATCACCCTTATCATTATATGATCCCACCGAAGTGAGCAGATAATCATACAAAATCGAGGTTCGAGGGATTTCTCCCCCGAATCGAAACAACTATCCCGGATAAGCAGCCTCTCAGTCTAGCCTTAGGAATCTCGGTCCCTCTTCTTCGTCAATTTTCTTCTTCTCTTCGATTGTCTCCCGTCGAGGTGGTTCTTCTATCGCAAGTGATAGTACCGGCTTAACAGGTCTCGAACTCGAATTGAAGCTCGCACCGAAGCGATTCGGATGTTGTCTAAAATCTTCTTTGAAGATCTCGTCCGAGCGGTAGTCCATCCATCGTCGGTTGCATAGGGATCTATCTGGATGACGGGATCGGTTGAGATAACATCGACGGAACCTCCTTTCGGGGTTCCTTCATGTACTCCTTTGGGATTGTTATATTTCCTTTCCGAAGGTTGTCATTCGAGCCAACTTTTGAAGGTAATGCGGTCTTCATCTTGTGCCCAAGCATCCGATGGTAGGGGCAAAAGTTGGGATCACCTTTCTTGTTGACTTCCTCCGGTCTTTGGGCTCGACAACTGGAAATCTGGAGTTTTCATTAAGCTACGGAACATCTTTGAGTACGCTTCATTCTTGAACGGATATTCTTCGCTTCGAAGCTCCTCAATGTACGTTGCGGACGAGACGATTGTTCTACTCGCGGACGACCGATAGGCCGGACCGGGGTTGCTCGGTAATTTTGTTGTGGTTGTCGCGCCGTTCTGGTGGTATTTGCATCGGTTGTTTGCCTTTGTCAACCGCCGCAACGATCCCGGATTTCTTCTCGAAGGTCTTCACCGGCTTCCGCTTGTCCGTCTTGTCGGCAAAACTTAATTGCTTCGCCTCTTCTTGCAAGCTTCCGGCCTTGCTTACACGACCTTCTCAAAGTCTTAATAGTGAATCCCTCGAGGAGAAGTGCTATCGGGCCGTGAATGCTTTTAAGCAAGATGCCGACTCGCATGTTGTTCTTGCAATTGTGGTTCACACTTCATACTTAAATTTCTCCATCGAAGTATGTAATCCACTAGAGTTTCATTCGGCCTTTGTTTCTCACCACTAAATCACCTATAGTGATGTGGTGCCGAGCTCCGGCAAATCGCTTAATGAAGAGGCTCTCTAGCTCCGAGAATGTCTTCACCGAGCCGTTGGGTAATTCGCATACCGGCCGAAGGCGATTCCCGATGGACCGCTAACGAACTCGTCGGAAGAGTAGCGCATCGCTCCCGCCGGCATTGCAACAAGCGGCACGAAAGTGTGCAACATGCCGTCTGGGGTTCCTGGTTCCATCGAAGGTCTTAAACGAGAGGTGGTACGAAGCCTTTCGGGTATTGGACAGCGTCGACTCCTTCCGGGTAAGGTCTACCCGTCCGAATGGATGTCCCGTTCTTCGATCGTGCTAAGGCTTCTCGCACCCGCTCGCTCTACCAAGTTCTTGATATCCTTTTCGGGGATCATACTTTGTGTTGTATCCTTTTTCAGCTGGTCATCCCCATCGTGACGGATGTAATCTCCTTCCCTCCGTCTACGATGTGAATGACTTCGGGGGTGTCTCTCTATGTGGTTGTACTTGACTTTGGAGAGTGGCCGGAGCTATGGCCATCTCTTCCATCCTCTTCGCCATTCGAGCGATCGTGTCGTCCTTTTCCCGAAGCCGTCTCTTCATCGGCTCCGGCTCCTCTCTTCGCGGCCGCAGGAGCACCTCGAGAAGATGATGAAGCTCGTGTCTCAACCATGTTGATTTCTCGCATATTCGTTGTCCATGAATTCCGATGAGTCGATCTCATCTCCGAACTTTTCTTCTCTTCTTTCGCCAACCGTCGGATGTCGGTTCTCAACTTTTCCATGGCATCTTCTAGCGGAGCTTTTGTGTATCTTTGTGGTTGTCATGCGATGGTTGCCGGGTCCTTTTTCACGAGTCCCCTTCATCGCGAGTAGCGCTTTCTTCGGATTCAAGCCTCCCGGCGAGACTTTCTCTCTCGGGCTCGTCGTTTCAATCTCAACTACCCCGTAGTGGGACGCCACACCATCCTTCTAGCAGACAGAAGGTCTGGGACCGGATGGTCCGGTGGCCGAATGTCGGAAGGTGGTATCCTCCCTAATCCGTAATCCCGATACTACGACGAGCGGGCTAGCCTTCATTCTCTTGCTAGGCTTTTCTATCATGACGGCGGATTCTACTCGGGGCCCAAGACGGGATTTGATCGGCACCCGCCCTATCCTTCGTAGAATTTCCGACACGGGCGTTTTCCTTCTTGCTGGCTTTTTCTACCAAAGTTTGCGATCGAGCAAACGGCGTAGTTCTAGTTCTTTTCTCGCGGCTATTGTTGTAGTATGCGGGTCGTGGTAATGTGGCAAGCAATCTTTCGAACATTCTCCTCATCCTCCGCGGCGAGAGGGGATGGAACCCGCTTCCTCCCAAAAGTGGTATGTAGTCGGCAAGTGGTGTATATTCCGGTAGCGGTGTATATTCGGCAACTCCGGAATTTCCTCCAGAAGGCAATCTCGACAGCTTCCGGCTTCCCGAAGATCCTTCTATTTCTATTTCTTCTTCTGGGTCTTTGTCGGCGACGGAATCTTCGAATCGGACCCGATTTCGAAGATGATGGTCTTACAGAAGATCCGTACCCTCCACGGTAACGAGTTTATCATAGTTCCGGATTCCTTTCCCCTTTGATTTTGCGTAAGTCGGGGTAGGTGCGAAACAACTAGACCGAGGTGGGGGTAGGAGAACGATCCTCCCGCGGACGGCGATACTCCTCCTAGTCGGGACCCTTTGCAGGGGAGGAACTCTGGGTCGACCTAAGGTCGAACTCCAGCGAGTGGTTCCTCGGCTTCGGATACCTTGTTTGTCGCTGCAAAGAGGGAGACGCTCGCGTGACCTCGACGTTCGTGTTTTCGAATCCTCGTCCAAATCGGATGACTCCATTGTCGGGCGGCTCATCCTTATGGACAACGAAGTCCAGCTCCGTTGGTGAAGGAGAAAATCGGTCTCGGGCTTCCATTTCTGCAAGGTAGACTTCGGTTGTCGGTCCCAGTTATGCTTCTTTCTTCGGACGAAAAGAAAGGAATCGAAAAGAGTCCGAACTCATTCTTTGTTCATGTATTTATAAAAAAGAATCATTTGTTAAAAGAATCACTTATTAGAGGGTTTGTTTATTTAGAACTGAATGTTCAAAGGTGTAGAGAAGGTAAGGAATCCGATTCGGAAAGGAAAAGAAAGTCTTAAGCAAGACTTCCCGACTCGAAGGATCACTCCTAAACTAACACCTATCTGGGGTCCACCCCACCTCGTAAATGAGGTAAAAGGATCTCGGAACCTCTCCATTTAGGGGTGTCTAAACAAATGGCTCCTAAATCCGAGAGAATGTTGGCTATACTTGTTCAAGATAGAAATGAACATAGTATTCCAACGGAAAGAAGGGTAGTTTGATCCATTAGGGACATGGATACACTACCGATTTTTGAAAGCGTAATTATTCGATTATAATGGAGAGAGGAATTATCCCAGACGGAGTCGCCGTAAATATGTCGAGCATCTATTTTTAGGTTGTATTGTATTTTAAAAGGGAGGTCGCCTAACGTAAGTTGTCGGCGAATTTAAATTTTAAATTTGATTTAAATATATATATAATTTAGAAAGTAGTATTTGGCTTTGAAAATAATTTTTAAATTTGAAAGTTTTAAGATATGAGATTAAACCGATCTCACATCCCAAATAAGTTTATATAAACGAGCACCGCACCACAAATCGTGTATCTATCCCTAAGGATAGACACATCGCTTGATGGTGGGGCTCGATCAAATAAACTAGAAGTTTTGTGACATCCGTTTGGTCTCGCGAACCAATTTTATAAGCCGACAAATTCCCCGCTTAATATGAAAGTATTAAACGTGGTTTATATTACTCGGGTTCTTTAAATTCCCTATAAGGGCAAGCCCCTATAGTTAATTACATCTTAAGTGACGGAATCACCTAAGAAAACTCTCGATAATAACCAATAATTTCGCTCTCAAGAATTTCAAAGTTTAAGGTTTTCAAAGATTGAATTTTGGAATTTCAATGTGGAATGGATCAAATTTTGGAACATTTTGTTTTGTGAATCCAAAGGAAGAGAGGTAGGAGAAATTACCGATTCGAAGTGAACTTCGTAATTTCCCGACTATCCTATTGTTTGGCTTGAATTTAGGAAAGTCCTAATGTTTATTTAGTATTTCAATCTTCGCTAATTTTAATTAATTAGGACTTATATTTGTATGATAAAATCAAACAAATAAACTTCAGAAGATGTGAGGGTTTATTGTCGTATTCGACGACTACCTCGGAATCCTAAGACCTGGCTAGGGCTTAATTTGCAATGCAAATGCCTAACGAAGAGTCGAGGATTTATGTTGCACTAAGCAAGCTACCTCAAAGTCCTATGGCTCGGTTGTTTAATTCTAGAAAAGTTTTGTTGAAGTAGGTTCAAGTTTTGCTGACGACGATGGCCGTGCTGCCCACCATGCTCCAAGTTCCTTGTTGTTGCAGAGGTTTAGTTTTAGAAATCATAAATCAGGGGATGAGAGAAGTGTTTTGGTTTAGAGAAGTCTTAAATTCCAAGTTTTTTTTTTTATTTTGATTAAAACAAATCTTAAAGTTGATTATAACGACACCGGTTAAGATCCCACTTGCCCATCCTTCCGCATCATTATTTTTATCGGATTCACTTAGTCCGGATGAATTTGCTAAACTCAACCGAATGAGTTCCACACTTTCATTTAGACCGTGGAAATCCCGTTAGCAACACGTAGGTTACATCATCCGAGGTATTCCCGATCATCCAACAGACGTTTTAATTTAGTTGTAATTGTAGTTTTGTGTTCTGTTTGTGATTAAATTTCGAGTTGTTTTATATTTTGAAATGTTGTGGCGGTGAATTTTATCTTGCAATGACTTTTAACTTAATTTGGTTTCGGTTTTAGGGTCTATCCTAAAGGTGTGGGTTTTCATGCAACCGTTGTTTTATCATGCAAGAAAAATAAAGTACAATGCAGTTAAATAAATTGCAATAATGTAAATCGTCAGAAAATAAATTGCAAGGAAAGCAAATTGCAATAATACAAATGCGTACTCGGAGGGTCTTCCCGTCATCCCAAGCCGCACTTAAAACACAATTAGCATACTTAAGCAAGTTCCTAGGTAAGGCTAAGGGAAAGGTTATGGTTTTCTACCAAATTCCTAATCCTATACTAGTCATATTTCCTATGACGTCTAGGTTCTTTGTGTTTTAGTTCGAGGACGATTTTCTTCATCAAAGAATAATCGAATTCAATTGTTCTTATAAATGTCCTATCATATTGAGGAAGTGCTTAAGAAGGATCTTAAACATCTTTTCAATATTTTTAGGATTGTTTTAAGTCCAAATGAATTTAATTATATAAATGAATCGATCGTCCGAGGTTTTCAAGTTTTGTTAACTTGCTCAGTGAACTAGGACATTCGAATATCCTATGATCGAAGTGACACTTCATTTAATGTTTTATTTAGGAGTTATAATAACTAAAGCTTTCAAGGGTAGATTAGTATTCAAATGATTTGTTTAAGTTAAAGAGTTTAAATTTGGAATAATGTTCAAGTCGCTTTAAATTTATTTTCTTTCTGTTTTAGGTGATGTTATATTTAATTCAATTTAATTTAATTTTAATTGAGTTTTAATTTAATTTAATTTGATTTGAAGTTTGATTTAATTTGATTTGATGTTTAATTAATTTGATTTCATTTAATTTTAATTTGATTATTTAATTTAATTTAATTCAATTATTTAATTTAATTTATTTAATTTAATTTAATTTGATTTAATTCAATTTTATTTAATTAATTTAATTAATTTAATTTAATTTAATTTAATTTAATTTAATTTAATTTAATTTAATTTTTAATTTAATTTAATTGTTAATTTAATTTGATTTAACTTAATTTAATTTTTAATTTTAATTGAAATTTTAAAAGAGTTTAATAATTTCAATTAAGTCTTTTAATGTTTCAAATTTGAGTTATCATTTTAATTAAGAGTTGAATATTAATGAGATAATTAATTTAGGGACTTTTTAAATTAAAGAATAAATCTCTTCCTAATAAATATCCCTTATTTTAATAATTCCAATTTATTATTCCTCCAAATTTAATCTATTATTTAATTAAAGTTTAATCATTTTAAAATTATTTAATGGGTTTCTACCCTTTAATTATTTAAATTTCAATCATCTAAATCAGATTAAGATTAAATGTGTTACTTGTTGATTTTTTATTAAACCTAAAGTTTTAATTAAGGGTTGAAAGTTTAATTACCATTTTACCCTTTAAGCTTAATAATTTCATAACTCACTAAATTGAACCCAAATGAACTTGAAATTTTTATGTGACTTCACTCATATGTCAATAAAGACATGAGAGGAGAAAATGTGATTTTTCTGTATTTAATTTATTTATATAATTATTTTTGGTGGAAAATAGAGATTTTCAAGGAAAATTTAATAATATGACCAAGGGAAAGTTTCTGTCCTTAAGAAAATTAGGGGACATTCCTAATGACTAGAGAAGCACTTGGACCAATTTTGGTGATTTTTTGAATTATATTATTTTTATTATAATTATTTTGAGTTTTGGAGTGTTAATTAATTTAAAAATAAAATAAATGTTGAAAAATGGATTTTATATTTTTCAAAAATCTCTCTGATATCAAGGAAACCAGAGAAGCAAATTTTGTAATTTTCTGATTTTTCTATGATTTATTGTAATTATTTTAGTGAAAATGCTAGAAAATACATTTTTTTTTAATTTTAAAATTACCCTAGGGCTTTAAAATTTAATATCTCACTAAATAGACTTAGGAAAAATATGGGGTTTGTTCCTAAGTGATTAAAATTCAAAATATGACATTTTGGTGAATTTTATTATTTTTTGTGATTTTTATTATTTTTTAATTATTAAAATATTAAAATATTATTAAAAATCAACTTTTTTAGAAAATTGAAATTTTAATTTTCCTAGGTTTCCCTAATATCAGAGAGGCTCCAAAACTAATTTGGTGAATTTTTTAAAAGTATTTTAAAAGTTATGAATTTTTAAAATTTAAAATGGCTAAGTGGCTTAATCAACCCAATTAGTGGGGCTAACCAAGTCCAATTGACCTCAAATTTTTATGATGGATTCCTCTGATCCTAAAGGTCAGTGGAGAATTGATTTCAAGTCAATTTGATGCTCTGGTTAATTCTAATTAATTAAAGACCTATTTTGGGTGTTTAAGCCAATTAAGGTTGTTTTACATGAACTAAGTCAAAACCTATTTTTCCTAGTGGTTCTCTGGTCATAAGGAACATCACCAAATTTTCCTAGAATTTATTTCACAACATGCTATTTTTTGGAATTAAAATACTCAAAACAACGAACATGCATTCGAAAAATAAATAACTTTTCACAGAGATGGCCTCCGACCTCGGAAAATTCGGGGAATGTTCCCAAGTTCAGAGGCTTCAAAAGCTCTATGGTCTCATGCCATGGTGAATTGTATACATGCATGGAGAATTAAATGTATGTAGAGAGTAAATAAATTATAAAAAATAAAATACTCGATGAAATTAAATGATTTCTTTTCCACATTATTCTCCTCTCGTTCACTCGAGCAAGAGGTATTTTTATTTTATTTTTGTGATTTTTCTACACAAAGATATGGATTTTTAAAGTTTCCGATATTTAATAAATACATTAAATACCCTATTTATCTACTTATCCACGCGGCGCCGCCGAAACATCGGCAGCCCGAAGGGGTACGTGTCGCGCCGTGATCGGGCGCCGCCATCCGAGTCATCCGTCCCGGCCCCGCGGTTCTCGCACCGTTTCCCGGTCCGACGCCATCCGAGCCGTTCGTCCGCGCGTGTATCGAATGGACGGCATCCGTTCATCGTCCCCAAGTGTTCTCACCCGAGAGCCGTCCACACTAAATCCCTAAGATCTCACTCGATTCTCGATGGATTTTTACGTTCTTATAC
>JAKZJZ010000980.1:0-33642 GCA_022702705.1 Papilionanthe hookeriana x Papilionanthe teres | reverse complement strand
CTTAAGTTTGATTAAACCTTATTCAATTAAGGTTTAATAATTTTATTAAGCCTAATGAATTAGACTTAAGTAAGGTTTAGGATTGATTAAACCTTATTTGGTTAAGGTTAAATAGTTTAATTAAGCCTAATGTGATAGACTTAATTATTGCTTAAGGTTGATTAATTAAACTTAATTGGGGTTAAGTCTAAATGGTTTAAGAGTTAATTAAACCTAATTTGGGTAAGTTTTTATTGATTAATTAGACTTAATTAGGGTTAAGTCTAATTTGTTTAAGAGTTAATTAAACCTAATTTGGGTAAGGTTTAATTGATTAATTAGACTTAATTAGGGTTAAGTCTAATTGGTTTAAGAGTTAATTAAACCTAATTTGGGTAAAATTTAATTGATTAATTAGACTTAATTAGGGTTAAGTCTAATTGGTTTAAGAGTTAATTAAACCTAATTTGAGTAAGGTTTAATTGATTAAGTAGACTTTATTAAGGTTAAGTCTAATTGGTTTAGGATTACTTAAACCTAATGTAAGTAAGGTTTAAGTTGATTAATTAGGTTTAATGTGGGTAAACCTAATTAGGTTTTAAAGATTACTTAAACCTAATGTAAGTAAGGTTTAAGTTGATTAATTAGGTTTAATGTGGTTAAACCTAATTAGGATTTAAAGATTATTTAAACCTAATGTAAGTAAGGTTTAAGTTGATTAATTAGGTTTAATGTGGTTAAAACTAATTAGGATTTAAAGATTACTTAAACCTAATGTAAGTAATGTTTAAGTTGATTAATTAGGATTAATGTGGTTAAACCAAATTAGGATTTAAAGATTACTTAAACCTAACGTAAGTAAGCTTTAAGTTGATTAATTAGGTTTAATGTGGTTAAACCTACTTAGGATTTAATGATTATTTAAACATAATGTAAGTAAGGTTTAAGTTGATTAATTAGGTTTAATGTAGTTGGACATAATTAGGATTTAAAGATTTCTTAAACCTAATGTAAGTAAGGTTTAAGTTGATTAATTAGGTTTAATGTAGTTAGACAGAATTAGGATTTAAAGATTACTTAAAACTAATCTAAGTAAGGTTTAAGTTGAATAATTAGGTTTAATGTGGTTAGACCTAATTAGGATTTAAAGATTACTTAAACCTAATGTAAGTAAGGTTTAAGTTAATTAATTAAGTTTAATGTGGTTAAACCTAATTAGGATTTAAAGATTACTTAAACCCAATGTAAGTTAGGTTTAAGTTGATTAATTAGGTTTAATGTGGTTAAAACTAATTAGGATTTAAAGATTACTTAAACCTAATGTAAGTAAGGTTTAAGTTGATTTATTAGGTTTAATGTGGTTAGATCTAATTAGGATTTATAGATTATTTAAACCTACTGTAAATAAGGTTTAAGTTGATCAATTAGGTTTAATGTGGTTAAACCTAATTAGGATTTATAGATTATTTAAGCCTAATGTAAGTAAGGTTTCAGCTTATTTATTAGGTTTAATGTGGTTAAACCTAATTAGGATTTAAAGATTACTTAAACCTAATGTAAGTAAGGTTTAAGTTGATTAACTAGGTTTAATGTACTTAAACTTAATTAGGATTTAAAGATTATTTAAACCTAATGTAAGTAAGGTTTAAGTTGACTAATTATGTTTAATGTGGTTAAACCTAATTAAGGTTTAAAGATTACTTAAACCTCATGTAAGTAAGGTTTAAGTTGATTTATTAGGTTTAATGTGATTAAACCTAATTAGGATTTAAAGATTACTTAAAACTAATGTAAGTAAGGTTTAAGTCGATTAATTAGGTTTAATGTAGTTAAACCTTATTAGGATTTAAAGATTATTTAAACATAATATAACTAAGGTTTAAGTCGATTAATTTGGTTTATTGTGGTTAAACCTATATAGGATATAAAGATTACTTAAACCTGATGTAAGTAAGGTTTAAGCAGATTAATTAGGTTTAATGTAGATAAACCTAATTATGATTTAAAGATTACTTAAACCTAATGTAAGTAAGGTTTAAGTTGATTAATTAGGTTTAATGTGGTTAAACCTAATTTGGAATTAAAGATTACTTAAACCTAATGTAAGTAAGGTTTAAGTTGATTAATTAGGTTTAATGTGGTTAAATCTAATTAGGATTTAAAGATTATTTAATCCTAATTTAGGTAAGGTTTAAGTTGATTAACTAGGTTTAATGTGGTTAAACCTAATTAGGATTTAAAGATTATTTAAACCTAATGTAAGTAAGGTTAAAGTTGATTAATTAGGTTTAATGTGGTCAGATCTAATTAGGATTTAAAGATTACTTAAACCTAATGTAAGTAAGATTTAAGTTGATTAATTAGTTTTAATGTGGTTATGATCCATGAAGAAAAATACATATTTTTATGCCTTGATTTTTATCAATTTTTAAGGATATTATGCTTTAATGAAGGGTATTTTTGTGTTTTTGGATGTAGGTGATGTAAAAAGGTCTAGCAAAGGAAAAGAAGCAAAAGGGAGCAAACATGGAGAAAAATATAAAAAGAAGAAAAAAATATGGCATGGCGCTCGAGCGCCAAAACTGGCGCTTCAGCGCGGCGCCAGCGCCGGACTCGATACTGAACCGTCAAGTTTTCGACGACTTTGGACTCGTTATTTTGACGGAGTGAGCAGCTATTGGACATTCTAGAAGACTGGCAGTTGTTCCTTGATAATAGGACATGTGATACATTGCATTTGGACGCTCCAAAACGATTTTAAACGCAAAGAGGTGCGAGCCAAAGCGAAGAGGTGCGGAGAACTGGACTCGGTGTCCGGCGCCTAGGCGCCAGACTGACCTTCTAGAAGATTCATTGAATTTGGACATGTTTTGAAGAGGTGACTCAAGGCAACCCTTGGAGCCTATAAATAAGAGTCCACTCCTTCAGAGAAAATCGGCCCCCATTCGCCCCACCCCTCTGCAGCCTCCTTAGAGAGAAATCTCATTAGAGAGAGAGAGTCTAGATAATTAGAGAGAGAAATTTAGGGCCACCTTTGTTTAGTTTAGTGAGTTTACTTTCAAGTTGTAGCATCTAGAGTTCATTACACTGTGGAGTCAGGAGTCGAAGATCCAGTAGAAGGAATATTTGAGATAAGTATTTTTATATTTGATTCAAAGTTTATTTATTATATTTTGTAGTTTATTTTCAATGTGTGCTGAGTAGTTAGTTTACTTTCTTCCTACAATCATGAAGAGATAGATAAGATAATATAAAGATTCGATGGAGAATTAAAATTCAAAATATTTTCAAAAACATTGTGATAACATTAATACTCGATCTTACTTTACTTTTTAAAATGGCCATTTAAATTGTTAAAACTTCGTTGAAGAGTTTTGAAACCTTGAAGGAGAAGAACTCTTAACTTGTAAATGTCACATGAATTCTTGGGTAGTCGAAGGCCATGTGCGGGCTATTCAAGGTGAAGTGCAAATAAATAGGAAGATAAGATTTAAAGGGCGTAGAATTGATAAGTTTTTAGAGTGACAGAGCTAAATTCTTATAATTTGATTTATAGATCCGGAATGAGTCACTAGTAGGGCAGACCATAATCACTCTTGGACATCTAGAAGTGAGAGTCTAGATTAACCCATTACTACCAACAATACATCCGACATTGATCCGTACGTTAGCCAATGTTCTTTGCGCACGGATCAAAGGGTAAAGAATAGGAATGCTTCTATTTGGCACAATACCATAAATCAAATTCTCCAACAAATATTAAATTATCTTAAAAATCTTGGATTAATTGAAGGAAAGAAAGTTGTTATTTTATATAGTTTTCATAAATCATTCTCTTAGTATTGTTTTCTTTAATTGCATCTAGTAAATTAATAGTAATTTATAGTTAATTTAAAGGATAAAAAGATATTTTTAAAATATAATATTTAGAAAATTTATTTCTATAAATTTTCCCCGTGGGATCGATACTTGGGTTATAATAGAAAATCCTATATTACTTGAAACGATACGTATACTTGCATAGTACCCCTAGTGTGTAAAGTAATTTCTAAAATTTACAATATTTTGATTTTATACATTAGCCGCTTTTTATAAATTGGGTCAAGCTTTGGCCATCTTTTGGAAGCATATATTATTGCATTACTTGCGGTCGGGTCGAGTTGTTGGCGCCATTGCCGGGGAAAGAAATAAAAAAGTTATAAATTTCTGTAAAAAATTATTATATTTCTAAAAATATAAAAATATATAAAAAAATTATTAAAATATAAAATATAAAAAAAATTGTTTTTTATTCCTTGTTTTATGCGAAGATTTGGTTCTGAAGGATTAATACCTTTAGATTCTGAATTAGAAAGAACAACTAGAAAAAATTAAAAAGAGAAAAAAAATTCAAAAATTTCAAGAAATGGCTACTTTACAAAATCCAATTGAACTTAATGATCAAAATGTTTATAAACCATTAACAGATTATGCTAACCCTACAGTTGATGAACTTCATAGTAGTATTCAAATACCAACTGTAGATGCTAATTCTTTTGAACTTAAACCGTCTATTTTTCAAATGGTGCAAAACAATCAATTTGATGGAACACCAAATGAGGATCCAAATTTACATCTTGTTAGTTTTTTAGAACTTTGTGCTACCTTTAAATTTAACAATGTTTCTGATGATGCTATTAGACTTAGACTCTTTCCTTTTTCTTTAAGAGATAAAGCAAATATGTGGTTAAACTCATTAGCGACTGGTTCTATTAAAACATGGGCTGAAATGGCACAAAAACTCCTTGCTAAATATTTTCCTCCTTCTAAAACTACTAAATTAAGAAACGATATTACTTCGTTTAGTCAATTTGACGGGGAGACAATATATGAAACTTGGTAAAGATTTAAAGAACTATTAAGAAAATGTCCTCATCATGCTTTACCTGATTGGTTAATTATTCAAACATTTTATAATGGATTAATTGGATCTTTAAAATCAATTATTGATGCTGTTGCTGGAGCTTCTTTAATGTCTAAATCATTTGAAGAAGCATACACTTTAATTGAAGAAATGGCTAATAAAAATTTTCAATAACCTTTCGAAAGGATTAATCCTAAATAGATGGCAAGTATTCACGATAATGAAGCCTTTTCTATTTTAGCTTCACAAGTAGCAGCAATGTCTAAGAAATTAGATAGTTTTGCAATTAATATTTCACAAAATAACTCTGCTAATATTGAAGATTCTCAAACTATTGAAACTTTACAAGCTATTGCAAGTAAAAATAATCCTTATTCAAATTATTATAATCCTGGGTGGAAAAATCATCCTAATTTTAACTGGAATAATTCATAACAACAATGGAGAAATAATCAATCTCATCTCAATGGAAATTGGAATAATCAAGTTAATCCAAATTTTAAACCTCCTAGATTTAATAATCAACCGAAAAAGTTATCAATAGAGGAATTAATATTACAAATGAATAATCAATTACAAAATCAAAATACTGTTATTCGTAATAATGAAAATCAAATGGGGCAAATTGCTATTTTAATTAATAACAGACATATAGGAACACTTCCTATTAATATACCTTTTGCTGAAGCTTTGGAACAAATGCCAGCTTACGCAAAATTTATGAAGGATATTTTAAGCAAGAAACGGAAATTTGAAGCTTTTGAAACTGTTGCACTAAGTGAAGAATGCAATGAAATAATTCAAAAGAAATTACCTGAAAAGTTTTATGATCCTGGAAGTTTCATTATACCCTGTGCTATTGGAGAAAAAATTTGTGGAAAAGCTTTATGTGATTTAGGAGCAAGTTTTAATCTCATGTCATTTTCTATCTTTCGAAGATTAGATTTAGGAGATATTACTCCCACCACAGTAACCCTTCAGTTAGCTGATAGATCTATCACTTATCCTAAAGGAGTTATAGAGGATGTACTTGTTAAAGTGGATAAATTTATCTTTCCTGTAGATTTCATAGTACTTGATATGGAAGAAAATAATGAGATACCTATTATTTTAGGGAGACCTTTTCTAGCTACCGGACGAGCTATGATTGATGTGCAATAAGAACTAACCATGAGAGTTAATGATCAAGAAATTAAATTCAATGTTCTTAAATCGATGAAGTACCCTGATAAAGAGAAATGTTATCGAATGGATATAATTGATTATTTAATTGAAAAACATTATCAAGAAAAATGTAAAGTCATTTCGAAGAAAAATTTGAATTTTTAATCGATGAAGATGAAGTTGTGGAAGAAGAAGAGACTTATTTTATAAATGATAGTTGGGAAACTTTAGACATAACTCAAAATGATATACTTTTACCATCAATTGAAAAAGCCCCTGAACTGGAATTAAAATGTTACTTTCCCATTTAAAATATGTGTTTCTTGGAAATTCGTTAACTTTACCTATTATTATTTCTTCTGAACTTAGTACAGATCAAGAAGAAAAACTAATAGGTGTGTTAAAGAATTATAAGAAAGCTTTTGGTTGAATTATTGCTGATATAAGAGGAATAAACCCTTCCATTTGCATGCATAGAATCTTAATGGAAGAAAATTTTAAACCAACTATAGAATCGCAAAGATGATTAAATCCTATCATGAAAGAGGTTGTTAAAAAAGAAATTATTAAATGGTTAGATGCTGGTATTATTTATCCTATTTCAGATAGTCAATGGGTAAGTCCTATTCATTGTGTTCTGAAGAAAGGAGGAGTAACTGTCATTGTTAATGATAAAAATGAACTTATCCCTACAAGACAAGTTACTGGATGGCGAATCTGTATTGACTATAGGAAATTAAATAAAGCCACTAGAAAGGATCATTTTCCTTTACCTTTCTTGGATCAAATGCTTGATAAACTAGCTGGACACTCATATTTCTGTTTCCTCGATGGATATTTTGGTTATCATCAATTACTTATTGCTCCCGAGGACCAAGAAAAGACAACATTTACAAGTCCTTATGGAACATTTACTTTTAGAAGAATGTCTTTTGGTTTATGTAATGCACCTGCAACTTTTTAAAGATGTATGATGTCAATATTTTGTGATTTGATTGACAAAGGAAATAAAATATTCATGGATGATTTTTCAGTCTTTGGAACTTCTTTTGAATCTTGTTTGGAAAACATTTCCAAAGTTCTAAAAAGATGTGAAGAAACAAATTTAGTTCTTAATTGGAAAAAATGTCAATTCATGGTCACAGAAGGCATTGTACTTGGTCACAAAGTATCACAAAAAGGGATGGGAGTTGATCAAGCAAAAGTAAAAATTATTGTTGAATTGCAACCACCTACTACTGTTACTGATGTGAGAAGTTTTCTAGGTCATGCTGGATTTTATAGAAGATACATAAAGGATTTTTCTAAAATTCCTAAACCTCTTTGTCATTTATTAGAAAAAGATGCAAAATTTGAAATTAATAAAGAATGTATTAATGCTTTTAATATTCTTAAAGAAAAATTAATATCTGTACCTATCATTGTTGCACCTAATTGGGAGAAATCTTTTGAATTATTGTGTGACGCAAGTGATTTTGCAATTGGAGCTGTATTAGGACAAAAATATGAGAAAATTTTCAAAGTTGTTTATTATGCTAGTAAAACTTTCACTGAAACACAAAGAAATTACACTACCATCGAGAAAGAGCTTCTAGCTATAGTATATGCCTTTGATAAATTTAGACCTTATCTTCTTGGTACTAAATGCATAGTTCATACTGATCATTCTGTTATTAAATATCTATTATCTAAGAAGGATTCTAAACCTAGACTGATAAGATGAGTTTTACTTTTACAAGAATTTGATTTTCAAATAGTAGATATAAAAGGAACCGAAAACTAAATTGCTGATCATTTTTCTAGAATTAAAAATTATATTATTTCGGAAGAAAATATAAATGAGAAATTTCCTGTTGAATCTTTATATGCTATTCAAGAATATAAAACACCTTGGTATGCTGATATTGTTAATTATTTAGTTAGCAATATTTTTCCTTATGACTTGGATAACAAGTTTATTAAAAAATTTAAATATGATGCTAAATCTTATATCTTGGAAGAACCTCATTTATTTAAAATTGGAAAAGATTCTATGATTCGAAGATGTGTACCTTATGAAGAAACTTTTGCTATTATTCAAAAATGTCATGATTCCGATTTTGGAGGACACTTTGGCATAGATAAAACTGCATTTAAAATTTTAAATTCTAGATTTTATTGGCCTACCTTATTTAATGATGTGAGACATTATGTGAAAACATGTGATCGATGTCAAAAGATGGGAAATATATCTATGAAGAATGAAATGCCTTTAAACTATATTGGAAGTTGAAATTTTTGATATATGGGGTTTAGACTTTATGGGACCATTTGTTTCATCATTTGGAAAAATTTATATTTTATTAGCAGTTGATTATGTTTCAAAGTGGATTGAAGCTGTTGCTTTACCAAACTGTGATTCCCAAAGTGTTTCTAAATTTTAAAAGAAAATGATATTTTCAAGATTTGGAATGCCTAAGGTAATTATTACTGATGGTGGAAGTCATTTTAGAAATATAAGAATTCAATCATTACTACAAAAATTTGGAATCAAGCATAGAATAACAACTGCTTATCACCCACAAACAAGTGGAATGGCTGAAGTATCTGTCGGCATATTTTTAGGTTGTGTGTTTTATTTTGAAAATGGGTCGCCTAACAAAAGTTGTTGGCGAATTTTTAATTTAATTTAAATAAATAATTTTGAAAAGTAGTATTTGATTTTGAAAATAATTTTAAATTTGAAGGTTTTAAGATATGAGATTAAACCGATCTCACATCCCAAATAGTTTATATAAACGAGCACCGCACTAAACCGTGTATCTATCCCTAAGGATAGACACACATCGCTTGACGGTGGGGCTCGATTAAATAAACTAGAAGATTTGTAACATCCGTTTGGTCCGCGAACCAATTTTATAAGCCGACAAATTCCCTCGCTTAATATGAAAGCATTAAACAGGGTTTATATTACCCGGGTTCTTTAAAATTCCCTATAAGGGAAAGCCCCTATAGTTAATTACATCTTAAGTGACGGGAATCACCTAAGAAAACTCTCGATAATAATCAATAATTCGCTCTCAAGGATTTCAAAGTTTAAGTTTTCAAGGATTGAATTTTGGAATTTGATAGGGAATGGATCAAATTTGGAACATTTTGTTTTGGGAATCCAAAGGAAGAAAAGTAGGAGAAATCACGGATTCGAAGCGAACTTCGGTAATTTCCCGACTATCCTATTGTTTGGCTTGAGTTTAGGAAAGTCCTAATATTTATTTAAATGTTTTGATCTTGCCAATTTTAATTAATTAGGGCTTATATTTGTATGATAAAACCAAACAAATAGCCTTGAAGATGTGAGGGTTTATTGTCGTACCGAATGACTACCTCGGAATCCTAAGACCGGTTAGGGCTTAATTTGCAATGCAAGTGCCTAACGAAGAGTTGAGGATTTATATTGCACTAGGCAAACTACCTCGAAGTCCTATGGCTTTGTTATTTAATTCTAGGAAAGTTTTGCAGAAGTAGACTCAAGTTTTGCTGATGACGATGGCCGTGTTGCCCACCATGCTCCGAGCTCCTTGTTGTTGCAGAGGTTTAGTTATAGAAGTCATAAATCAGGAGATGAGAAAAGTGTTTTGGGTTTGAATTGGTTGAACTTGGGTTCTTTTGGTGAATGGGCCAATATAGGTCCAAGTGGGCCAAATTGGGCCAATGTTGGGCTAGGGTTGAAATTGATGTAAAATTAATGTTGAGAAATGTTTATGGGAGTGTTTCAAAGAGGTTTTGACTTTGGTTGGGCTTTGATTTTGGGGTTTGGGCTCATTTGGGTTAGGTTTGAGTTTAGGTCAAAATTGGGCCTTTTAGCTTTGGGTTGAACTTGAGTGGGGTTTGGGTCCAAATTTTGGGCAAATCATGTTAGTGTTATGCTTTTGGGGATGCTAAGGAAGATTTAGAAAAGATTTGGGGTTAATTGGAGTTGAATTGGGTGAGTTTGGGTTAGGTTTGGGTCATGGGTCCAAATTGGGCTTTAAGGCCAAAAGTGAAATTGGATCCAAATGTCAATCAAATTGGACTTGGATTTGGTCTAGATTGGTGTTGGGAATGTTGAATTGAAGTTTAGAATTGAATTAGACCAGAATTTGGGTCAATTGGATAGGTTTGGTTTGACATTGGGTTCACTTTGGGTTAAAATGGGTCAAATTGGGGGTTTTGACAAAAGTAGGGTAAATTGACAAAATTGGCCCATGGTGTAGTTGGACAAAATGAAATTGGGAATATTTGGGATTTGCTGGAATTTTCTGGGAATTTTCTGAATTTTTGGATTTTTGGGTCAAGAGGGGTATTTTGGGTATTTGGAGGGTATTGGGAGGTTTTCTTGGAATTTTTGGTATTTTTTGGTATGGATGATCAATTTGAGTGATGTGGAAATGTTTGGGATTGATTTTGAGGAATCTTGGGTTATTTGGAAATTTTTGAGAAATTTGGGTAATTTTAAGGGTTTTGGGTAAAGCTAGCGGGTGTAGGGTCCCTGGGGTCAAAAATTGAAAATTTGGAAAATTGAAGATTGGGTAAATTTGAGTGGAATGAAATCATTTTGGTTGAGCCATGAAGCCACATCAAGCCCACATGAGCCATGAAGGGACTCATTTGAGGCATCCACTATGTTGTTCCTAACCCTCTTAGCAAGGGCTTAGGGGTTAAGGACCATCCATGTGAATCACCTACATGAGTCAGGAGGTCAAGTTAGGTATAGGTGTGTGAAAGTGTAGTGTATAGGTGTAGTGTGTGTGTAAGTCAGCTCCTTCACCAGACCAGGCCACCCAGGGCAGTCCTAAGGCCAAAGAGTCCTATAGGAACTCATCCTTTAAACTTCCACATTTGATTTCAACCCTCTAGGTGATTAGGGGTCTACAGTCAAGTTTGTGGAGTTTGCGGGGAGTTAAGAAGTGGTTTGAAATTCTAGATGGTGGATCCCAATTCTAGTCCTCTAAGATAGTCAAAGGAAAAGCCTAAGGCTAGATCCTAAGTACTAAAAGAAGAAGAGAAGACCTCATCGAAAATGAGGTCAACAAATGGACCCCCGATAGGTGTGGTGAGTCGACGGAGCACACCGCGCGTATTGGTGTTGACCGAAGCGATCAACAAAACCAACACGGATGTCCAAGTGACAAACTTAGGACGAAATAGAAGAGTTTCCGTTGGGGAGTGTCGAGTATATCTTTGAAACCGGAGATTCTCGAACTCTCGGCTGGGAAAGGAAAAGGAGGTGAATTTCAAATCACATGATCTGGGGGAAATTCAATTTAGATTTTATTTTGTTTCAATTTAAGTTTTGATGTGTGAGTTTAGATTTCAATTTGGAGTTTAAATTTAGATTGAAGTTTGTCAAAATTAATTTGAAGGGATTTGATTTGAAATGAATATGGAATTTTGAGGTTTTAGATGTAATATCTTCAACCTCGAAAGAAGATCGAATTGATTGGATTTGATCATTACAATGAGGAAAGATCTCAGAGTAATGCGGTATTGGAGGTAAAATCCTTAACCCTAAGAGTTTGATTTGATGTATTTCATTGCTGTAGGGAAAGATTCCTAAAGCAGTGCAGTCTCGGATGTAAAATCCATAACCCCAGGAATTTGATTTGATGTATTTTATTGCGATAGGGAAAGAATCCTAAAGCAATGCAGTCTTGGATGTAAAATCCTCGACCCAAAAGTTTGAATTTGATGTACTTCATTGCGATAGGGAAATAATCCTAAAGCAATGCAGTCTTGGATGTAAAATCCTCGACCCAAAAGTTTGAATTTGATGTACTTCATTGCGATAGGGAAATGATCCTAAAGCAATGCATTCTTGGATGTAAAATCCTCGACCCAAAAGTTTGATTGGAATGTATTTCATCGCAATAGGGAAAGAATCCTAAAGCAATGCAGTCTCGGATGTAAAATCCTCAACCCCAAAAATTTGAATTGGATGTATTTCATTGCGATAGGGAAAAGATCCTAAAGCAATGCAATCTTGGATGTAAAATCCTCGACCCAAAAGTTTTAATTTGATGTACTTCATTGCGATAGGGAAAGGATCCTAAAGCAATGCGGTCTTGGATGTAAAATCCTCAACCCAAAAGTTTGAATTTGATGTATTTCATTGCGATAGAGAAAGAATCCTAAGCAATGCGATCTTGGATGTAAAATCCTCGACCCAAAAGTTTGAATTTGATGTACTTCATTGCGATAGGGAAAGGATCCTAAAGCAATGCAGTCTTGGATGTAAAATCCTTGACCCAAAAGTTTGAATTTGATGTACTTCATTGCGATAGGGAAAGGACCCTAAGCAATGCGATCTTGGATGTAAAATCCTCGACCCAAAAGTTTGAATTTGATGTACTTCATTGCGATAGGGAAAGGATCCTAAAGCAATGCGGTCTTGGATGTAAAATCCTCGACCCAAAAGTTTGAATTTGATGTACTTCATTGCGATAGAGAAAGGACCCTAGCAATGCGATCTTGGATGTAAAATCCTCGACCCAAAAGTTTGAATTTGATGTACTTCATTGCGATAGGGAAAGGACCCTAAAGCAATGCGATCTTGGATGTAAAATCCTCGACCCAAAAGTTTGAATTTGATGTACTTCATTGCGATAGGGAAAGAATCCTAAAGCAATGCGGTCTTGGATGTAAAATCCTCGACCCAAAAGTTTGAATTTGATGTACTTCATTGCGATAGGGAAAGGATCCTAAATCAATGCAGTCTTGGATGTAAAATCCTCGACCCAAAAGTTTGAATTTGATGTACTTCATTGCGATAGGGAAAGGATCCTAAAGCAATGCAGTCTTGGATATAAAATCCTTGACCCAAAAGTTTGAATTTGATATTTGATTTAGATGAGTTTGAACTCGGTTGAGATTTGATTTAAGATTTGATTTGAAATTTGGAAGATCAAATTTGAAATTTGATCGAGATTGGATTTGAAATTTGATTGAGAATTTGATTTGAGATTTGATTTAACACTTATGTTGATTTTGTTTATCTTTTAATGATTCAAATTTTACTTTATCGTTTATTTAATTTCATGTGAATTTGGTGTTCGTCATTTTTAGATTTTTTTTTTAGGAAAGTTTTCTTTTTTTCTTCTTTTTTTTATTTCTTTTCTGTTCTTTGCTCGAAGTTCATTTAACTTTAATGGCGTTTCCCAGTCAATTTGCACAAAAGAGGTGAACGCCAAAAATGTGACATGGTCACTTTCATTCCAATCATGTTGAAGATACATCATACAACTCGATCTCGGAATACATCTCATACAATCCATGTAGACTCAAAACGGTCTATGTATGATCTTTGTTGATCCATCCAAAGAAGCATCTGTCCAAAATCCATGTCTGAATAATGGGGTACATGGTCAATAACATCACCTTCCAAGCCATCCTTGGCAAGGATGCCGTATGGATGTACATTGGAGGTGTGATATTTTCCATGTAACTCACAGCTTGTATGGCCGGAGGCTCTCTAGCTCGGGTCCAGTCGGAAATGGTAAGGTGTCTTCCTGTCGTCCATCCTTCGAAAGTAACCGAGATCCGCTTCATTGGTACTCACGGTATGCAATGCTTAGCGATATCCGCTCCGTTGCCCTTCGGTATCATGACGGAACCTACGGTAAAGGTATCTTCACTGGCCCTCGGAACTCACTCGGGCCTGCTATCCGGAGGTCGGATCCGAACATGATGTTACACTCGTTCGGGAAAGAGGCATGCAGAAGGTCGACAAAGTCGTGGTGATCTATGTGCGGGGGTATGCAATCACCCCGCTTGTAGATGTTAATAATGCAGCGTATTGGGTATGCGATCTGCGGCGGTACCCTCCATGTTATCAATCTCTTTACCATTCTCTTGATGACTAATGGCATCGGATCCACTTGCCCATGACGGAGTATTCCCGGTGGGTTTCCCTTCCTGTCTTCCGCAAAGTTTTAGCGACATCCGCATTGTATTGTGATTCTTCCCTTCCACGGCATCCATCTCCGAGGTTCCGAGTATGTGTTTTCCCTCGGGCGGCTCGCTCGGCCCATTCTTTTCAAATCCCGGATGCAATCCACGATTTCTTGTTGTTCATACTACGAGAATACGTCCGTATGCAGCTCGAGGCCCTCTAGTATATTGATTCTTCTGCCTTTAATTCTCTCGAAGTATTCAAAGGTTTTCTTTTCAACATTCCGCATTCTCTCCGGCTCGTATTCCGGAATGATCCGCGGATGGCGAGGCACAGTGACATATTGTGGGATATATGGTTCAATCCCTTCACGTTCTCACCGCATACCTCGTCTCCTCGGGGATGATGCTCGTCGGGACATCCCCGGGGTTGCTTCTGCAACAAGGTCATGCATCACCTGGTGGTTCTATCCGGTGGCGTGGTAGCCTTCTTTCTTCGATCTTTGTGAGATTTCCACGGTCCTTTCTCGTTATCCTAGGAGTCGGCTTCCTTTCTTCGAGTTCCTGGTGAACCGGTGTCTTTGAAGTGTATGTACGGCATTAGCGATTGTCTCGTCGCTGCGGTCCGCGGCTAGTTTTGTTAACATCTTACGGATACGGCGATTCTTATTTCTTCGTTGCGTTCGTTGTGAGAGTAGCTCTGCTAACTTCTTGAATCTCTGTGGGCGCGGCGCCGACAAGCTCGCCCTCTGCTTGTAGCGACTACGGACTTCATTTTCTTATCTTCTTCGGTGTTTGCTTTTCTTTTCTTCTTCTTTGGATTGGTGGCTTGGGCCACCCACTTTCATCACTTGTCTGCCGGGCGGTTCTTCTCGGTCAGCGGGACCCGGTCACTTTCCTCGTCTTGTAGGCCTGCTGGTGCGAAATCCGAGTCGATCTCGATTATCGCTCCATCTTTCACCCTCTTTTCATCGAGTGCGAGGCTTACGCCATTCTTAAAGTTCGGGACCAACCGCCGTTCGACATTTCCCTGCGAAAAGTCGAGGAAAAGGATCAGGGGCTATACTAAGAACAAGAACATTAAGAAAATGTTTATTAAAGACACTTTTTTTTATATATTTATTTTTTTTATATTTTCAAATTTAACAGGAATGTAGTAGGATAAGATCAGGGAAGAAATTTTGATTTGGAAAAGAAAACAAGGAAAACTTAATTATCATGACTTTATTTATGTTAGCACATTTTATTATTTTTGGGTTCGGACCCAATCATAAGTAATTACTTCGCCCGTGTTTCTTAGGGATGAAGAATTCATTCCTTCGAAACATCAGGTAGCGTAATACTTTTTAAGTATCATCCGTTGATCGGAAGCATATGTCGTTCTCCCGGCAATTCACTAGGCTGGTAGGAACCTCACGAGTATCTTGCTTCGACCACGAACGGTCATTCCCGAGTGGGTTTAAATTTTCCTCCTATCTTGCGATGTGCAAGAATAGGATTCTTGAGAACGAGAACTAAGTCACCAACTTTGAAGGTTCTTGGGCGGACCAGTTTGTCATGGGCTTGAACCATCTTAGCTTGGTATAGTTCTAAATTACATTGCGTTGCAAGCCTTTTCCCTTCCGGGCTTTCTAATTCTCCGAGTCGTAATTTGGCGTTCTCTTCGTCGTAATCTTATTTGCAACGAGCAATTCGAGTGAAGGAAGGCCGAACCTCTAAAGGTAACACTTGCCTCGGACCCATACACCAGAGCGTAAGGTGTAGCTTGAGTAGGAGTTCTGAAGGTTGTCCGGTAGGCCCATAAGGCTTCTAACAACTTCTCGTGCCAATTTCTCTTATTATCGTCCAAGGTTTTCTTTAAGATTTGAATGAGAGTTTTATTAAAAGCCTCAGCGAGGCCGTTTGCTCTTGGGTAGTAAATTGTTGAGTATCGCCAGTCGATTCCGTGTCTCACGACAAAATTGTTAATTTGCGTGCTTCGAATGCTGACCCATTATCCGAGATGATCTCGCACGGCACTCCGAAACGGTAGACAACTTGGTTCTTGAAAAGCGTAGCACGTGGTGTGCTTTCACTTCTCTAAGTGGAGCCGCCTCTGCCCACTTGGAAAAGTAATCCGTAGCCGCAAGAATGAAGCGATGTCCTTTTGAAGATGGTGGTTCTATCGGACCCACTATATACGTGCCCCGACATTCGAAATGGCCGCGATGCGATTGTCGGATGTAGCACATTTAGAGGTTGGTGTAGAACCACTCCGTGCACTTGGCATTGGTGACAACTCTTGGCGATTTTCTTGCAGTCGGTCATCATCGAGGGCCAGTAGTACCCTAGTCTTTTAATTTTCATCTTCATCTTCGGACCCGACTGGTGAGCGCCACAGAGTCCTGAATGTACCTCTTTAACAATTTCACGGGCCTCGGACCCGCTTAGGCACCTTAGCCACATTTGATCAAAAGATCTTCTGTACAATGTGTTGTTTATTAATGCGTAGGACGGAGTTCTTTTCTTGATACGATGGGCTAGCGACCTATCGTCCGGTAGCTTTCCTGTTTGCGGGTAGTGCATCGATGGCTGTCGCCTGATCTTCTCGTGTTTTTTGTCACTGCTCGTAACCGATTCTTTTTCTTTTTCGATTTGTGTATTGTGTCTATGTCGAGCTGTGATAGGACTCGACGTCCGTGAACCGACACTTCTGCGGATTCATCTTGCAAACAAGCAAATTCTTTTGCGAGACGGCTAAAGCGTCTCGCTAAAGCATTTTCTTTTACGGGAATTTTGTAGATTGTCACATTTGGAATCAGTTCCAACAGTTTGTATGGCATACTTGGAAGTATTGCTCGAGTCTTGGCTTTAAAATTCTGTCTTGTCCGGCGATCCGTTGAATGATTAACTGCGAATCCCCGTAGATGTTGATGTCCGTTATCCCCATTTGAATAGTTAATTCCGGTCCGTTATGAGGGCTTCGTATTCTGCTTCATTGTTTGTACACGGTTCCGTAAAGTGGTAGGAGTATCTTAACATCCCCCGCTCCGGTGTTATAAAGATTAGCCGGATTCTGCCTTACGGACACTATCACTTGCGATTCTTCGTCTTTGTGCGTCGAAGATGCTCCATCGAAATATAATTCCCGACGTTGATCATCGAGGTCTTCTAGATTCATTATTTGTTCATCCGGCGGATCGTCGTTGAGAGGAGATTCGGCCGCAAAGGGTGTGCCGTGAGGAAGTCTCGCTAAGACTTGTCCCTTTACGGCACGAAGAGGCACGAAAGTTATATCGAATTGCGATAATATCATTGACCATCCGGCAAGTCCGCACGGAAAGTGTTGGACGAGTCATCGAAGTATTGCAATGGATTAAATTTCGAGATCGAGTTGACCTTATGAGAAAGCATGTAGTGCTCGAGCTTTTGAGCGGCGAAGATCGGGGCCAAACAATGCTTTTCGATTGCGGGATACCTTACTTCCGTCGAAAGTAAACGACGGCTTAAGTAGTAAAGAGCATTTTCTTTACCCTCATCATTGACACAGGCCAACAAGGCTCCGAGAGAGTCGTCTAAAGCCGCGGTGTAAAGTATCGGCGGTCTACCTGAGGCGGGGCTGCTAAGACGGGAGGTGTCATTAAATATTGTTTAATGTCTTCGAAGGCCTTACGGCATTTCTCTTCCCAAATAAATTTGGCGTCCTTTTTAACTAGTGCCGAGAAAGGCCGACACCTACCGACAAGTTTGAGATAAAGCGTCGAAGATATGCCGGCTTCCCTTGAAAAGATCGTAGTTGTTTTAAGGTTTTGGGAGGCGGCATTTCTAAGATAGCTTTAATCTTTTCCGGGTCGATTTCAATTCCACGATGTCGGACAACGAATCCTAAGAATTTCCCGGAGGTGACACCAAAGGCGGATTTTAAGGGATTCATCTTAAGGTTAAATTGTCTTAATCGTTTGAAAACAATTCTCAAATCATACAGGTGGTTTTCCTTTACTTTGCTTTTGATGACCACATCGTCCACGTAGCATTCGACTTGATTATGGATGAGATCTTCAAAAATTCTTGTCATTGCTCTACGGTAGGTTGCTCCTGCGTTCTTCGATCCGAATGGCATCATCGTGTAGCAAAATACTCCGATCGGCGTTCGGAATGCTTGTAAGCTTTTCATCTTCCGGAGCCATTTTTATCCGGTTGTATCTCGAAGATCCATCCATGAATGAAAATATTTCATGTGTCGAAGCAATGTCAATCATTAATTCTGGGATCGGTAGAGGAAATTCATCCTTTGGACATGCCTTGTTTAAATCTCGCGAAGTCCACACAGATTACGATCGACCATTCTTCTTTCTAGCCGGCACCACATTGGCTAACCAAGTCGGGTATTGTTCTTCACGGACAAATCCGGCGTCTATTAGCTTTTTAACTTCGGCTATGACTTGTTGTTCGATTTCTAGACGCATTCTTCGGGACCTTGTCTAACCGGGACGAAGTAGGATCCACTCCTAGCTTATGGATCGCAACCTCTGGAGCTAATCCTGGCATCTCGTCATAGTTTCAAGCAAACAGTTCTTTAAATTCCATTAATAATTTGATTATTTCTTCGAGTGTTCTTTATTGAGTAAGGAGCTAACAAAGGTAGGTCTAGGCTCTTCGCTAGTACCTAAGTTAACTTCCGTTAACTCATCTATTGTAGATTTGATTTCTTCTTCGAATTACGGTGGAGCGTCTCCAATTTGTAAATCTTCGAGTTCGTCCGTAGTTTCCATGCGGTTTTCATTGGACTCGCAAGTGACAACCAAGCAAAATTCGGTATCGTCAGTCGACCTCTATCGTGCCGAATCCGAGACCATGCCTTGAATTGGGTGGACGACCGGATTATTCCATAATTTTTCAAAATGTTGTGATTGACCTTTTGTCCATTGTCGAGGTAAGAAACCACGTTGAATTAAATTTTGGACACTGGGAGAGTACCACTCAAAGGTAATTCCATTAATTCGATGAAGTGACATCTTCGAATTGTACATTATTTTCAGTTTTGGAGGAAGTAGCACACGGTAGAATTTGATTGGCCTTGCACCGTCGTTACGTACCTCTTTGACCACCATACCCTCGATCTTGTTGTTGACCTCATTTTTGATGAGGTCTTCCCTTCTTTTTTTTAGTGCTTAGGATCTAGCCTTAGGCTTTTTCTTTGACTATCTTAGAGGACTAGAATTGGGACCCACCTTTTAGAAATTTAAACCACTTCTAAACTCCCTGCAAACTCCACAAACTTGACTATAGACCCCTAATCACCTAGAAGGTTGAAATCAAATGTGGAAGTTTAAAGGATGAGTTCATATAGGATTCTTTGGCCTTAGAACTGCCTTGGGTGGCCTGGTCTGGTGAAGGGGCTGACTTACACTACACTTACACACTACATTTCCACACACTTCCTAAAACCACACTCATACCCAACTTAACCTCCTGACTCATGTAGGTGATTCACATGAATGGTCCTTAACCCCTAAGCCCTGGCTAAGAGGGTTAGGAACAACATAGTGAATGCCTCAAATGAGTCCTTTCATGGCTCATATGGGCTTGAAATGGCTTCATGGCTCAACCAAAATGATTTCTTCCCACTTGAATTCACCCAATCTTCAATTTCCCAAATTTTCAATTTTTGACCCCCGAGACCCTACACCTACTAAACCTACCCAAAACCCTTGAAATTACCCAAATTTTTGCAAAATTTCCAAATTACCCAAAATTTTCCAAAAATCAATCCCAAACATCTCCACATCACTCAAATTGATCATCCATACCCAAAAATACCAAAGATTCCAAAAATACCTCCCAATACCCTCCAAATACCCAAAATACCCTTCTTGGCCTAAAAATCCAAAAATTCAGAAAATTCCCAGAAAATTCCAGAAAATCCCAAATATTCCCAATTTCATTTTGTCCAACTACACCATGGGCCAATTTTGTCAATTTACCTTACTTTTGTCAAAACCCCCAATTTCACCCATTTTAACCCAAAGTGAACTCGATGTCAAACCAAACCTATCCAATTGACCCAAATTCTGGTCCAATTCAATTCTAAACTTCAATTCAACATTCCCAATACCAATCTAGACCAAATCCAAGTCCAATTTGATTGACATTTGGATCCAATCTCACTTTTGGCCTTAAAGCCCAATTTGGACCCATGACCCAAACCTAACCCAAACTCACCCAATTCAACTCCAATTAACCTCAAATCTTTTCTAAATCTTCCTTAACATTCCCACAAACAAAACCCTAACATGATTGGCCCAAAATTTGAACCCAAACCCCACTCAAACTCAACCCAAGGTTAAAAGGCCCATTTTTGACCTAAACCCAAACACATAACCCAAACTCACCCAAATTCAAACTCCAAATCACCCCCAACTTCTCGACTTTTCAAATCACTTCATGACACATCCATGAGCTATATGACCCAACAATTATTTGGCCCAACCTCTTTAAAAAATTCCCATCCTCATAAATTCATTTTTAAACTTACAGTAGGCCCACTCTCATTCATTAAAATCCGTTTTAAAAGCCCACTTCCACCAAGAATCCAAAACCCTCAAAAATTCTTCCACAAAGCCCATATGACATTTCCCCTCATCATACTTTTAATTAAAATCATCCCTAAGTCCTAAAGTCAATGATCAAATATTTCTAAATGAAGCTTCATCCAAATTTCCACCAAATTATCCAAAATCCTTAAAATCCTTTTTCATGAAATTGACTAAACTTTTCGCCGAAGCCAAAGGTGAGCCATGAAGCCATGCATGAGCCACATGCGAGCCATGAGAGCTCTTGGACACGTCCACCATGCCATATTGGGCAAGAAGAGGAGGGCTTTCCTTAATCTCTAAAGCTCGATTAACCACTTAATCATGTTTCACACTAAACTTAAATTTAATCCAAATATATTTGGATGGAGACTTACTCCATGCCAAGCCAGATCGATCCTTTCGATCCCCCACGGCATCAAAGCCAGCCTTGAAGGGTGCACCAAGCCCAAATGGGTGGATTGATCCATTTAGACTCAAAACTAGCCATGCCCCATTCTACTTTGATTCAACCACTTTACACATGGCATTTGCCAATTGACTGCACTAAACCCCAGCCCTGACCCACCTGACCAAGATGGTGACCATTGCCTGGCCGGCCGGCCACCAGGCCACCGGAAAACACCATGGCCGAGAGCTCACATGTGAGCCAACATTGAAATTCTCACTTGCTGAGCTGCCCCATGCCTAGTGGTCACCATGGCTGATTCTTCTCCTCACTGGAGCAGTGATCCCAAGCCCTAACTCCCCAGGAGGCCCACCGAGCCTACCTATTTAAACTCCACCCCTCTCGGCCATGAAAAGGAGAGAAGCATAAACCTTGCCAAAACTCGCCAAAATTGTTCCGTACCCTCCTCCACCCTTAGAGCACTTGATCCCCAAGTGAAATCTCCCCGTCATTTCTCCTCCGTAAGCTCGATTTCGGAGTTGAAATTCCACCCAAAACCGGGACACTTCTCCACGGTGAGCCAATTCCCAAATTGATTGGCTCTACACCTTCACCGGACCGAGGGAAGGTGTCCACCATCAAAAGCCCCATCTCCAGAGCCACCCAGTTGCTCCAGCCTCCAAGCTTTGTGATCGGGCTTGGTCGAAATCATATCCGGACAATTCACTGAGACCGGGAGACTTCATGCGGAGCCTGCCGGGACCCAATCGAAGGTGCAACGGCTCTCGGATTGAAGCCACACTTCTACGAGCCAAGGTATGAGCTAACTCTTCATCCCGAGCTTCTGGAGATTCTCCATTTCAAATGCTTTAGTTTCAATGCATGTTAGCCGTATAGATGTGTTCTTCTCTTCAAGACGAATCCATAGAGTATAAGAACGTAAAAATCCATTGAGAATCGAGTGAGATCTTAGGGATTTAGTGTGGACGGCTCTCGGGTGAGAACACTTGGGGACGATGAACGGATGCCGTCCATTCAATACACGCGCGGACGGACGGCTCAGATGGCGTCGGACCGGGAGACGGTACGAGAACCGCGGGGCCCGGGCCTGGCGACTCGAGTGGCGGCGTCGAATGAGAGCGCGCCGCGTGGCCTTTCGGAGTTGCCGAGGATGCGTTGGCGCCGACTCGGATAAGTAGAAAATTAGGGATTTTCGATTTATTTAATTCCCTAAACTTCGAAAATTCATATGTACGTGTAGAAAAATCAGAAAAATAAAATAAAAATACCCACTTGCTCGATGAAGAGAGGAGAATAATGTGGAAAAGAAATCACTTAATTTCATCAAATATTTTATTTTTTATAATTTATTTACTCTCTGCATTGTTTTAATTCTCCATGCATGCATACAATTTACCATGGCATGAGACCATAGGGCTTTTGAAGCCTCCGAATTTGGGAACATTCCTCGAATTTTCCAAAGTCGAGAGGCCATCCCTATGAAGAGTTCTTGATTTTTCAAGTTCGAGTCATTGTTTTGAGTATTTTAATTCCGAGTAAATAGCATGTTGTGAAATAAATTCTAGGAAAATTTGGTGATGTTCCTTATGACCGAAGAACCCTAGGAAAAATAGATTTTGGCTTAGTTCATTTAAAACAACCCTAATTGGCTTAAACACCCAAAATAAGTCTTTAATTAATTAGAATTAACCGGGCATCAAATTGACTTGAAATCAATTCTCCACGGACCTTTAGGATCAGAGGAATCCACCATAAAAATTTGAGGTCAATTGGACTTGGTTAGCCCCACTAATTGGGTTGATTAAGTCATTTAGCCATTTTAAACTTTAAAAATTCATAACTTTTAAAATACTTTTCAAAAATTCACCAAATTGGTTTTGGAGCCTTTCTGATATCAGGGGAACCTAAGAAAATTAAAATTTCAATTTTCTAAAAAAGTTGATTTTTAATAATATTTTAATATTTTTAATAATTAAAAAATAATAAAAATCACAAAAATAATAAAATTCACCAAAATGTCACATTTTGAATTTTAATCACTTAGGAACAAATCCCACATTTTTCATTAGGTCTATTTAGTGATATATTGAATTTTAAAGCCCTAGAGTAATTTTAAAATTAAAAAAAAATGTATTTTCTAGCATTTTCACTAAAATAATTATAATAAATCATAGAGAAATCAGAAAATTGCAAAATTTGCTTCTCTGATTTCCTTGATATCAGAGAGATTTTTGAAAAATATAAAACCCATTTTTTAACATTTATTTTATTTTTAAATTAATTAACACTCCAAAACTCAAAATAATTATAATAAAAATAATATAATTCAAAAAATCACCAAAATTGGTCCAAGTGCTTCTCTGGTCATTAGGAATGTCCCCTAATTTTCTTAAGGACAGAAACTTTTCCTTGGTCATGTTATTAAATTTTCCTTGGAAATCTCTATTTTCCACCAAAAATAATTATATAAATAAATTAAATACAGAAAAATCACATTTTCTCCTCTCATGTCTTTATTGATATATGAGTGAAGTCACATAAAAATTTCAAGTTCATTTAAGCCCAATTTAGTGAGTTATGAAATTATTAAGCTTGAAGGGCAAAATGGTAATTAAAATTTTAACCCTTAATTAAAACTTTAGGTTTAATAAAATTAACAAGTAAAATATTTGATCTTAATCTGATTTGGATGATTGAAATTTAAATAATTAAAGGGTAGAAACTCATTAAACAATTTTTAAAATGATTAACTTTAATTAAATAATAGATTAAATTTGGAAGAATAATAAAATTGGAATTATTAAAATAAGGGATATTTATTAGGAAGAGATTTATTCTTTAATTTAAAAAAATCCCTAAACTAATTATATCATTAACACTTAACTCTTAATTAAAATGATAACTCAATTTAAAATATTAAAAGACTTAATTAAATCATTAAACTCTTTTAAAATTCATTAAATTATAAATTAATTAAATTAAAATTAAATTAAATAAAATTAAATTAAACTAATTAAAATTAAATTAAACTAAAATAAAATAAAATTAAATTAAATTAAATAAAATTAAATTAAATTAAATTAAATAATTAAATTAAATTAAATTAAATTAAATAATTAAATTACAATTAAATTAAATTAAATTAAATTAAATTAAATTAAATTAAATAATTAAATTAAATTAAATCAAATCAAATTAATTAAACATCAAATCAAATTAAATTAAATTAAATTAAATTAAAACTCAATTAAATTAAATTGAATTAAATATAACATCATCTAAGACATAAAAGAAATTAAATATAAAGCGACTTGAACACTATTCCAAATTTAAACCCTTTAACTTAAATCAAATCATTTGAATACTAATTTAACCCTTGAAAGCTTTGATTATTATAACTCCTAAATGAAACATTAAATGAAGTGCTACTTCACTCATAAGATATTCAAATGTCTTAATTCACCGGGCAAGTTAACAAAACTTGAAAACCTCGGACGATTGATTCATTTATATGATTAAATTCATTTGGACTTAAAACAATCCTAAAAATATTGAAAAGATGTTTAAGATTCTTCTTAAGCACTTCCTCAATATGATAGGATATTTATAAGAACAATTGGATTTAATTATTCTTTGATGAAGAAAATCGTCCTCAAACAAAAAACACAAAGAACCTAGACGTCATAGGAGATGACTAGCTATAGGATTAGGAATTTGGTAGAAAACCATAATCTTTCCCTTAGCTTTACCTAGGAACTTGCTTAAATATTCTAATTGTGTTTTAAGTGTAGCTTGGGATGACGGGAAGACCCTCCAGGTACGCTTTTATTTTATTGCAATTTACTTTATTGCAATTTACTTTCTTGCAATTTACTTTATTGCGGATGCACTTTACTTTTCTTGCATGATAAAACAATGCATTGCATGAAAACCCACACCTTTAGGATAGTCCCTAAAACTGAAACCAAAACTAAGTTAAAAGTCATTGCAAGATAAAATTCACCGCCACAACATTTCAAAATATAAAACAACTCAAAATTTGATCACAAACGGAACACAAAACTACAATTGCAACTAAATTAAAACGTCTCGTTGGATGATCGGGAATACCTCGGATGATGTAACCTACATGTTGCTAACGGGATTTCCCACGGTCTAAATGAAAGTGTGGAACTCATTCGGTTGAGTTTAGCAAATTCATCCGGACTAAGTGAATCCGATAAAAATAATGATGCCGGAAGGATGGAACCGTGGGATCTTAACCGGTGTCGTTATAATCAACTTTAAGATTTGTTTTAATCAAAATACAAAACACTTGGAAATTAAGATCTTCTCTAAACCAAAACACTTTTCTCATCCCCCGATTTATGATTTCTAAAACTAAACCTCTGCAATAACAAGGAGCTTGGAGCAAGCAAAGTGGGCAGCACAGCCATCGTCGTCAGTAAAACTTGAACCTACTTCAACGAAAACCTTCTTAGAATTAAACAACAAAGCCATAGGACTTCGAGGTAGCTTGCACTAGTGCAACATAAATCCTCAACCTCTTCGTTAGGCATTTTCATTGCAAATTAAGCCCTAACCGGTCTTAGGATTCCGAGGTAGTCGTTCGGGTACGACATAAACCCTCACATCTTCTAAGGCTATTTGTTTGATTCTATCATACAAATATAAGCCCTAATTAATTAAAATTGGCAAGATTGAAATACTAAATAAACGTTAGGACTTTCCTAAACTCAAGTCAAATGATAGGATAGTCGGGAAGTTACCGAAATTCACTTCGAATCGCGTAATTTCTCCTACTTTTCTTCCTTTGGATTCATAAAACAAAATGTTCCAAACTTGATCCATTCCCTATTGAAATTCCAAAATTCAATCTTTGAAAACCTTAAACTTTGAAATTCTTGAGAGCAGAATTATTAGTTATTAATCGAGAGTTTTCTTAGGTGATTCCCGTCACTTAAGATGTAATTAACTATAGGGGCTTGCCCTTATAGGGAATTTTAAAGAACCCAGGTAATATAAACCCTGTTTAATACTTTCATATTAAGCAGGGAATTTGTCGGCTTATAAAATTGGTTCGCGAGACCAAACGGATGTCACAAAACTTCTAGTTTATTTGATCGAGCCCCATCGTCGAGCGGTGTGTCTATCCTTAGGGATAGATACACGGTTTGTGGTGCGGTGCTTGTTTATATAAACTATTTGGGATGTGAGATCGGTTTAACTCATATCTTAAAACTTCAATTTAAAATTATTTTCAAAATCAAATACTACTTTCTAAATTATATATATATATATTTAAATTAAATTTAAAATTTAAATTCGCCGACAACTACGTTAGGCGACCCCTTTTCAAAATATCACACAACCTAAAAATAGTGCCGACAACTTCGGCGACTCACGTGGGACAATTCCTCTCTCCATTATAATCGAATAATTCGCTTTCAAAAATCGGTAGTGCATCCATGTCCTTAGTGGATCAAACTACCCTTCTTTCCGTTGGAATACTATGTTCATTTCTACCTTGAACAAGTATATCCAACATTCTCTCGGATTTAGGAGCCACTGTTTAGACACCCCTAAACGAGAGGTTCCGAGATCCTTTTACCTCATTTACGAGGTGGGGTGGACCCAGATAAGTGTTAGTTTAGGAGTGATCCTTCGAGTCGAGAAGTCTTGCTTAAGACTTTCTTTTCCTTTCAACTCGAATCGGATTCCTTACCTTCTCTACACCTTTGAACATTCCGTTCGAAATAAACAAACCCTCTAATAAGTGATTCTTTTAACAAATGATTCCTTCTTATAAATACATGAACAAAGAATGAGTTCGGACTCTTTTCAATTCCTTTCTTTTCGTCTTAAAGAAAAGAAGCACAACTCGGGACCGACAACCGAATCTACCTGCGAAATGGAAGCCCCGAAGCCGATTTTCTCCTTCACCAACGGACTGGACTTCGTTGTCTATAAGGATGAGCTGCCCGACAATGGGGTCATCCGATTTGGACGAGGATTTGAAAACACGAACGTCGAGGTCACCGACGTCTCCCTCTTTGCAGCGACAAACAAGGTATCCGAAGCCGAGGAGCCCGCGCTCGAGTTCGACCTTAGGTCGACCCAAGAGTTTCCTCCCCTGCAAAGGGTCCCGACTAGGAGGAGTACTGCCGTCCGCGGGAGGACCGTTCTTACTACCCCCATCGGTCTAGTTGTTTCGCACCTACCCCGACTTACGCCAAATCAAAGGGAAAGAAATCCGGAACTATGGTAAACTCGTTACCGTGGAGGGTACGGATCTTCTGTAAGACCTTCGTCTTCGAAATCGGGTCCGGTTCGAAGATTCCGTCGGCCGACAAAGACCCAAAGAAGAAATAGAAATAGAAGGATCGCCGGGGAAGCCGGAGCTGCCGAGATTGCCTTCCGGAGGAAATTCCGCAGTTGCCGGAATATACACCGCTACCGAATATACACCACCGCTCCGACTACATACCACTTTTGGGAGGAAGCAGGTTCCATCCCTCTCCGCCGCGAGAGGATGAGGAGAATGTTCGCAAGATTGTTGCCACATTACCTCGGCCCGCATACTACAACGATAGCCGCAAGAAAAGAACTAGAACTACGCCGTTTGCTCGACCGCAAACTTTGGTAGAAAACGCTAGCAAAGAAGGAAAAGCGCCCGTGTCGGAAATTCTACGAAGGATAGGGCGGGTGCCAGTCAAATCCCGTCTTGGGCCCCGAGTAGAACCCGCCGTCATGATAGAAAAGCCAAGCAAGAGAATGAAGGCTAGCCCGCCTGTCGTAGTATCAGGATTACAGATCAGGGAGGATACCACCTTCCGACATTTGGCCAACGAGACCATCCGGTCCTAGACCTTCGCTGCTAGAAGGATGGTGTGGCATCCCACTACGGGGCGAGTTGAGATTGAAACAGACAGCCGAGAAAGAAAGTCTCGCCAGAGGCTGGAATCCGAAGAAAGTGCTACTTGCGATGAAGGGGACTCGTGAAAAAGGGACCCGACAACCATCGCATGACAACCGCAAAGACACACGAAAGCTCCGCTAGAAGATGCCATGGAAAAGTTGAGAATCGACATCCGACGGTTGGCAAAAGAAAGAGAAGAAAAGTTCGGAGATGAGATCGACTCATCGGAATTCATGGACAACGAATATGCGAGAAATCAACATGGTTGAGACACGAGCTTCATCGGCTTCTCGAGGTGCTCCTGCGGTGCGCGAAAGAGAGGAGCCGAGGCGATGAAGAGACGGCTTCGGGAAAAGGACGACACGATCGCTCAAATGGCGAAGAGGATGGAAGAGATGGTCGTAGCTGCGGCCACTCTCCGGAGTCAAGTACAACCACATGAGAGACACCCCCGAAGTCATTCACATCGTAGACGGAGGAAAGGAGATTACATCCGTCAATGGGGATGACCAGCTGAAAAGGATACAACACAAAGTATGATCCCCGAAAAGGATATCAAGAACTTGGTAGAGCAGCGGAGTGCGAGAAGCCTTAGCACAATCGAAGAACGGGACATCCATTCGGACGGGTAGACCTTACCCGAAGAATTCGACGCCGTCCAATACCCGAAAGGCTTCGTACCACCTCTCGTTTAAGACCTTCGACGGAACCGGAACCTCCGACGGCATGTTGCACACTTTCGTGCCGGTTGTTGCAATGCCGGCGGGAGCGATGCGCTACTCTTCCGACGAGTTCGTTAGCGATCCGTCGGGAATCGCCTTCGGCCGGGTATGCGGAATTACCCAACGGTTGCGTGAAGACATTCTCGAGCTAGAGAGCCTCTTCATTAAGCGATTTGCCGGAGCTCAGCACCACATCACTATAGGTGATTTAGTGGTAGAGAAACAAAGGCCGAATGAAACTCTAGTGGATTACATACTTCGATGGAGAAATTTAAGCATGAAGTGTGAACCACAACTACAAGAACAACATGCAGTCGGCATCTTGCTTAAAAGCATTCACGGCCCGATAGCACTTCTCCTCAAGGGATTCACTATTAAGACTTTTGAGAAGTTGTTAAGCAAGGCCGGAAGCTTGCAAGAAGAGGCGAAGCAATTAAGTTTTGCCGACAAGACGGACGAGCGGAAGCCGGTGAAGACCTTCGAGAAGAAATCCGGGATCGTTGCGGCGGTTGACAAAGGCAAACAACCGATGCAAATACCACCGAACGGCCGCAAGCAACCACAACAAAATTACCGACAACCCCGGTCCAGCTATCGGTCGTCTCCGCGAGTATGAACAACCGTCTCGTCCGCAACGTACATTGAGGGAGCTTCGAGCGAGAGAATATCCGTTCAAAAATGAAGCGGTACCGAAGATGTTCCGTAGTTTAATGAAAACTCAGATTTCCGCTGCTGCAGCCCAAAAGACCAGAGGAAGTCAACAAGAAAGGTGATCCCAACTTTTGCCCCTACCATCGGATGCTTGGGCACAAGATAGAAGACCGCATTACCTTCAAAAGTTGGCTCGATGACAACCTTCGGAAAGGAAATATAACAATCCCGAAGGAGTACATGAAGGAACCCCGAAAGGAGGTTCCGTCAATGTTATCTCAACCGATCCCGTCATTCCGATAGATCCCTATGCAACCAACGATGGATGGACTACCGCCTCGGACAAGGTCTTCGAAGAAGATTTTAGATAACATCCGAACCGCTTCGGTGCGAGCTTCAATTCGGAGTTCGAGACCCGTTAAGCCGGTACTATCACTTGCGATAGAAGAACCACCTCGACGGGAGACAATCGAAGAGAAGAAGAAAATTGACGAAGAAGAGGGACCGAGACTCCTAAGGCTGAGACTAGGGGCTGCTTATCCTAGGATAGTTATTTCCGATTCGGGGGAGAAATCCCTCGAACCTCTGATTTTGTATGATTATCTGCTCACTTCGGTGGGATCATATAATGATAAGGGTGATGGCATTGGCTACGTTTTGACTGTTTCTAACGATTACGTAACTAGCGACAATCCGGGCGTCGATTTCGATACCAACAACAATTCTCAAATCATACAAGATCTCGACGATCAAAATGACGAAGAAGGCATCCATCAAGGAGGCTACGAGAGTTCAACAAGCAACGGATCTATCCGCGAGTTTCGAGGAGCTCCGAGTTACGATAGAGTTAGAGCCTTCGGATTTGGAAGATAATCCGGAAGAGCCGGTCATTCCGATTCGGGAGGAGACACCGACAAACTCGACACTAGATTCGGAAGAAATTACGAAGTCAACCTAAGAAGTGGAAAAGTTCTACCTCCAAGAATGGGTCCAAAAGACGAAGGAAAGCGGTGGTTGTTCAAGAAGAACCAACCCCGGCGGAAGACATACCCGTTCGAGAAGAAGCCGAGACGCATGGAAACAAAGTGGACTACAACGTGCTAGCCCATCTTAGGAAACTACCGGCCAAGCCGAGCATTTACGATGCTCTCATCTTATCGAAAGGAGATGAGGGAAGCTCGATCAAGGCCTTACTTGATCCGGAAATTTGCTTAGCTCAAATGGCCGGAGATTCCTTAGATGAGGTTTGCTCGTTAAAGGAACAGTCGAGGTGTTACCTTCACGGACAATGACCTACTACTTGGGACAGCGAGATCACAACCGACCGTTGTACATTTCGATTACAATCGGGAAGTTTACAGCTCTCCGAGTATTGGTGGATCCGGGAGCATCAATCAATATAATGAGCCTTCGAACACTAGCATACTTGGAAATTGATGCTCGTGAGCTCGAGGCCGACAAAATGTTATTAAGAGGATTCAACCGAGAAAGGAGAAAGAGCCCTCGGATCAATAACGCTGCCGATGAAGACCGGTGACTATAGCAAAGACAACCGCAAAATTTCATATAATCGATTCGAAACGTCGTTCAACGCTCTACTGGGCCGACCATGGATACATGAAAATAGGATGGTACCATCATCTCTGCATCAGTGCATCAAGTATTACGATGGAGGGGAACAGTGCATCAAAGGTGACTTGCAACCATTCTCCGTACATGAGATTGGAATCCATGAAGACGCAGCTTATTATGCACCGCCAAAGAAAACAATCTTCTCCAGAGATACCGTAACAAATGAAGCAAAGAAAGTTCGAGACAACGAAGAACCTGAAGTTCTAGTCCAAGAGTCACTCACCACTCCCTTCCTGCGAGATGGTGAAGGTTTCTCCACAACTCGCATCCGAGGTCGAGGCCGGGGACGAGGTCGTGGTAGAGACACTAGGACAATTGGACGAGAGGAAACCAGCCATCAATGTTGATTGGGAAGATAGTTACGAAGAAGAAAAAGAAATCAAGCAAGAAGCGGCAACAATAAGTCGAAAGAAGCCGCAATACAAGATCTCCCTCGAAGATGAAAAGAACGAAGAATATAAATCAATGTACGAGAAGATTAACCACTACGTACACATTATGACCCTAACTCCGATCCAGTCTAATAAGATCGAGGGTATGGAGGTCAAAGAGGTACGTAGTGACGGTGCAAGGCCGATCAAATTCTACCGCGGTGCTTCTTCCTCCAAAGCTGAAAATAATGTACAATTCGAAGATGTCACTTCATCGAATTAATGGAATTACCTTTTGAGTGGTACTCTCCCTGTGTTCAAAATTTAATTCAACGTGGTTTCTTACCTCGACAATGGACAAAAGATCAATCACAACATTTTGAAAAGTTATGGAATAACTCCGGCCGTCCTCCCAATTCAAAGTATGGACTCGGATTCGGCACGGTAGGGTCGGTTGACGATACCGAATTTTGCTTGATTGTCACTTGCAAGTCCAATGAAAGCTGCATGGAAACTACGAACGAACTCGAAGATTTACAAATTGGAGACGCTCCACCGAATTCGAAGAAGAAATTAAATCCACGATAGATGAGTTAACGGAAGTTAACTTAGGTACTAGCGAAGAGCCTAGACCTACCTTTGTTAGCTCCTTACTCAATAAAGAAGACTCCGAAGAAATAATCAAGTTATTAATGGAATTTAAAGACTGTTTTGCTTGGAGCTACGATGAAATGCCATGATTAGCTCCAGAGGTTGCAGTCCATAAGCTAGGAGTAGATCCTACTTCGTTCCGATCGGACGAGGTCCCGGAAGAATGCGTCAGAAATCGAACAACAAGTCATAGCCGAAGTTAAAAAGCTAATAGACGCTAAATTTGTCCGTGAAGAACAATACCCGACATCAGTTAGCTCAATGTGGTGCTAGTCGGAAAGAAGAATGGTCGGATCGGAATTTGTGTGGACTTCGAGAGATTTAAACAAGGCATGTCCAAAAGATGAATTCCTCTACCGATTCCAGAACCGATGATCGATATTGCTTCGACACATGAAATATTCTCGTTCATGGATGGATCTTCGGGATACGACCGGATAAAAATGGCTCCGAGAAGATGAAAAGCTTACGGCATTCGGAACGCCGATCGGAGTATTTTGCTACACAGGTGATGCCATTCGGACCGAAGAACGCAGAGCAACCTACCAAAGAGCAATGACAAGAATTTTTGATGATCTCATCCACAATCGAAGTCGAATGCTACGTGGACGATGTCGTCATCAAAAGCAAAGTAAAGGAAAACCACCTGTATGATTTGAGAATTGTTTTCGAACGATTAAGACAATTTAACCTTAAGATGAATCCCTTAAAATGCGCCTTCGGCGTCACCTCCGGGAAATTCTTAGGATTCGTTGTCCGACATCGTGGAATTGAAATCGACCGGAGAAGATTAAAGCCATCTTAGAAATGCCGCCTCCCAAAACCTTAAAACAACTACGATCTTTTCAAGGGAAGTTGGCATATCTTCGACGCTTTATCTCGAACACTGTCGAGTAGGTGTCAGCCTTTCTCGGCACTAGTTAAAAAGGATGCCAAATTTATTTGGGAAGAGAAATGCCGGAAGGCCTTCGAAGACATTAAACAATATTTAATGACACCTCTCTGTCTTAGCAGCTCAGTCTCGAGTAGACCGGCGATACTTTACACCGCGGCTTTAGATGACTCTCTCGGAGCCCTGTTAGCCGGGTCGATGATGAGGGTAAAGAAAATGCTCTTTACTACTTAAGCCGTCGTTTACTTCCGACGGAAGTAAGGTATCCCACAATTGAAAAGCATTGTTTGGCCCCGATCTTCGCCGCTCAAAAGCTCAGGCACTACATGCTTTCTCACAAGGTCAACTCGATTTCGAAGTTTAATCCATTGCAATACTTGATGACTCGTCCAACACTTTTCGGCGGACTTGCCGGATGGTCGATGATATTATTGCAATTCGATATAACTTTCGTGCCTCCGCGTGCCGTAAAGGGACAAGTCTTAGCGGACTTCCTCGCGGCACACCCTTTGCCGGCGGAATCTCCTCTCGATGATGATTTGCCGGATGAACAAATAATGAACCTAGAAGACCTTAATGATCAACGTTGGGAATTATATTTCGACGGAGCATCTTCAGCACACAAAGACGAAGAATCGCAAGTGATAATGCCCGGTAAGGCAGGAATCGGGCTAATCTTTATAACACCGGAGAGGGGATGTTAAGATACTCCTACCACTTAACAGAACCGTGTACAAACAACGAAGCAGAATACGAAGCCCTCATAACGGGACTGGAATTAACTATTCAAATGGAGATAACAGACATCAACATCTACGGGGATTCACAGTTAATCATTCAACATATTGCAGGACAATACAGAATTTTTAAAC